>JAPFFP010069041.1:0-24795 GCA_026153255.1 Solanum medicagineum
ACCCCCATCCCTAGCCTATATACATACAATTACAAAACTTTTTTATATATGAAATATACAAATATATTTTTAATATAATTAAAATATACATATATATGAATTCTTTCCATATAATTATAGTGTCTAAAGAAGTAGAGACATTTTTTTACCATACAAAGAAGAAGAGAATTTTTTTATATATGCAATATACAAATATATTTTTAGTATAATTATATATTTAATTAATGTATGATTAAAATATACATATATTGTTATACGGAAATATGACTTTGGTTTCGAAAATTTGATTTATTGCTTAATTCATTTAAGTAAAGGCCAAATTCTCGATATTATACAGAGTCGCCACTTGATTTTTAAGGAAATATCAAGAAACCCTTAAAACATTTTTGAAAGACTTAAATGGAAAAAATCTTTTAAAAATTCAAAGAAAAGGTTCGAGTTCACTTTTTCACTTTGAGAACGTTTTACGCACTCGAAATGACCGCCAACATGCGGTTATCCGGCAATTATAAAATGTTGACTAACTTTTGAAAAATTTATTTAAGATAATTAAAAAAAGTAAAGCATATTTGAAAGATTTTCAAGTAATTAAAAACTTTACCACATTCTTTTTTTTTTTTTTTAACTAATTGAACTAAAAGAGTGTCAAAGGAGGGAAATTCAACATGTTTATCTAAAAGACACTTAGATTTGGACAAGTAATATTTCCATAAGAATTTAAAACATTAAAAGATCTAAGGCAAAACCCTCTCTTTTCAAATAAAATCAAATTTAAATAACGAAAAATGACATAATTAGTTTTGACATGCTGCGGGATTTAATTCGATAAAAATGTTAGTGGTAGAGTCAAACAAGAGCAAATAAATACAATAATCAAATAAGTTAAAAAAAAAAAATTCAAATTCTTTGGGCCTAGCAGACCCAGATTCTAGCTGTTGCCCCCACATTGGGCGTTTAGCCCATATCTCCTGTTGTATACACGACTGTATACTAAGTGTATATTAGTGTATATATACTATTCCTCAGCTCCCATGACCTGTATTTTAGCTCCAAAGCCCTGTAGATTGTTTTCTCTTTACGTGAAATAAGGCTGACTCGAGGAGAAGGCTTGGGCCTCTGCGACCCATCAAAATGCAAATGAGGAAAACATTGGAGTCGATTGGACTCCATCGAGTTCACATTATACAAACATAAAAATAATAATTATCACCCATAAGTGATAAGGCAGCAAACAATTCACTAAAGTAGTTCCTAAATAAACATATGGCAAATAAACTTAACCGAACTCATTAGTAAAAATCAAAGAAAAAGGCAAAAATTCATAAGTGCAAAAGTTATCAAAGTCAAGTGAAAGCAGTAAACATTCTAGCTCAATCTACTGTTATGGCCTAACTCTAACCTCAATTTTTTGGTGATACCAATAGTTAACAAGTAAAGGATCAGATGATGTGCTTCCAGCTGAGTTTACAAAATTGTCATATGTAAACATGTTCTTGCCACATGGAGATAGAATAAAGTGAAAATCTTGATAAACAGTAACCAACCATGCTTGAGTTTAGAATTGGTGTACAATTATGAATGAGGAAAACTTGAATGAAGCCACACGCGACGCAGTAGACAAAACGATGTTATTTCGTGGTTAAAAATATGACGGTGCTCAAATGTACAAACTAAACAATGCTTAACTATCAAATGCATAAGAATCATAATAAACATGAATTATAGAGTAATTAAATGACTGCATCAGACCGAGAGAGATCTTAACGAAACCACAACATGTTCTGGATTTTAAAAAAAAAATTGTCGAGAAGACTTAAGGCAAAACTTTATATATTATAGTGGACTGATAGGCTCACCCTTTTTAAGCTAAAATATGACGATGAAGAGAATATAAACCTGAGCTTAACTTGACATAAATCACTGTAACTAACATTCCCAAGCATAATATATGCAGTCGAGAGGAATCCATGCTAATATGATACGAGAGCAAGCAAGTACAAGCATTTGAGACTTAGACTTGATGAAACAGATTCATACTCAGGTGGAAATTAAGCAGAACCTTAAAAAAATTAGTAAGAACCTCGAAAGAACAGTAAAATCAAGGTCAATAACGACTCAAAATCATGACCTAAACTCCACTAAACCAGTTTAAAACAGAGGCACAAAAGGGTGGAGAAGAGAGAAAACATGTGACGATCTTAAGCTAAGACTCTTCTTGTTTTTTGCAGGAAATATGAAAAACGTATCAGCAATGGCAAAAGGGACTGTAAGCTAACAGAGACGTCATGGCATCTAGAGTTCAAACAACAACTATACTTTGAAATTGAAAACAGGAAAGAACAATTCCAAGAAGAAGGCACTCAAGCTATTCAACAGGCTCTCATCTGAACACATCCCTCAGTCATCTTGCCTAACATAGCTAACACACTAACACCATATTGAATGGTCATGAGTCCCGAGGGCAAAGAGCTGTACTTAATCAATTAAAAGAGTAAAGGGATGCCGAGATTTTAAACACGAATCGAACCTAAAAGTGAACTAAGGAAGTCACAGGTTGCACTCATCTAAATGAAACTTAACCACTTAATACAGGTGGGAGCAACACCTGAGACAGAATTGAGATGGAGAAAAAACTTTCAACACACTTTCATAAATTTAAAACCAGTTGAACAGGAAACACTTAAGTACATACCAAAGATGAAAACTTAAAATAAAAAATACCGATGAAACATTAAAAATATCATGAATGGGAAAATTTGAAATCAGCTCAAGCACAAGTACAACAATCTCAAGACAGAATAAACACAACTAGACATCGATGCGACATGTTAGTTCCGTCCATGGTTACATATTCGCATCTGAACAGAATAAAATGAAAAAAAGAGACCAAGATTAGAAGAAACTGGGATGACGACGAGCTTAGAAGAAAAATTCCACCACCCAAAAACGTGATCCTATTCTTTGAAGCTTTGAAGTTTCCGACTTCAAGAACTCCGTTGAAGTTGAATCGATTCTGGGGAGTGCCTTCATAAATGGAATATTTGTGTATCTTTAAAAGCTAAGGAACCGCCCTCCCGTATAGTGATGAATGAGGGAATACTTACATGAGTAGGTTAAGGTTCCAAAAGGGAGAAAACGCAGGGTAAAATCGGGAAATTGGGGATGCTTTTTCAAGTTTGAAATGTGAAAGAGATATAATCAAACTCGTTGGAATTTCTCCAACGAATTGAGAATCATAGTCTCCCTTTGTTCAAGATCGAGATCGCGACCGAAGATAGATACACCTGGGGAGACAAACTTTAGAGAACTTTGTTCTCTGGTCGGGGAGCGTTTAAGAAGAAAGGTGTGGGTGAGGAAGCATGAGAATGAGAGAGGAAAGGGGAAAAGAATGGGAATTAGGGGCGCGAGGATGTGTGTTGATGTATGTTTATGTGTTGTGCTGAAAAGTTGGTTGGGCTGGGTTCAGGGGATTTTGGGTTGGGTTGGGTTGGTCAAAAAATTTGGATCAAATTGAGTCGGACGGCTGAAAATATAGGTTCAAGGAGATGGGAAAATTGATTTGAGAAATTAGTCATTTGGATTTACAAATTTGACCAATAAAATGTGATCAATTAAATCGATTGATTAATTTGACCACAAGATAAATTAACTAAAGAACTTTTAATATTAATAATTTAAGATAATTAATTTAATTACAGAGTAATTAATCCCAAAAAAGTAAAGTGATTAAAGATAAAATCTATTTGAGAAATTCTTGAAAGATTAATGAAAATTAACTATTAATATTTGAAATATATATATATATATACATATAAAAGGGGATGTACATCTCGCCTACGTGGCACCACCAAACTCCTACAAAATTTTTAATTTTTTGAAAATCTCAATTCTACCCTTGCCTACCACCCCTTGTGCGCCTCCTCATCTAACGCACCCTTTCCCCCCACCAAACCGCTTCCTCTTCTCCTTGCTCCCATTCCCATATCAATTTTTCCGTTAAGCACCAGTTGGGAGCAAAATTAAACAGTTTCTTTTCCCCTTGCCAATGAAATATCACATTCTTGCGGAACTATAACGACCTTCCCAAATTCTTTTTCCAAAACACATTGCTTGCTACCAACGCCACATCGACAACATGAAATTCTATCTAACTTCACCCTGAAAGACACGTCTTCATCGTTCTAAATGCCCTCCATCAAAATCCATGTCTATTACTATTGAAGAAAAAATAAAACATCGTTTCGTGTTGGCTTCTTATTTTTCCCGTTTGTTTTACGCGGACTTGAAACATCTTTGCGGCTGCTTGATTTGTTCTGACTTGAAACTTTTCCCCTTGCGAGTGAAATATCACTTTCTTTCCGAATTACAACGAACTTTCCAGATCCTTTTCCAAAACACATTGCTCGCTTCCAAAGCCGCATTGACAACACTAAATTCTATCTAACTTCACCATGAAGGACACATCTTCGTCGTTCTAAATTGCCCTCCATCTAAATCCATGGCTATTACTATTGAAGAAAAAGCGAAACAACCGTTTGTGCTGACTTCTTATTTTTTCCCTTTGCTTTTCCCGGACTTGAAGCCTCTTGACGGCTGCTTGATGTGCTCTGCCTTTTGAAAACATTCAACTTCAAGAAAAGATCCCTATTAGTTTGGCAAGCCTGAGCCCCCTACAGGTATTACTAGCCTCTTTTGAATTACATATATGATGTGGAGTAGGAATGTGGGATTCAAAAGAAGAAACAAAAGTTACTAACTTTCAAAATCGATTTACTGAATCACAGATGGTATAATTTCGCTAAATAAACAACAAATACGTAATAAACAGAGGAAAGATATGAACGATACAATAGTCTCAAATTAAACTAATGGAAATTGGATTTTCACAGGCGAACAATTAAACTCGATAACGTAATTCACAAGATGATATCTTCAAGAGCAGAACATAATTTCTGGCTTTCTACATTATTCTCCTCTTTTAGCTATCATTTTGTCATTTGTTGGTTGTTTGTCTGATTTCTTCAGGAGGTCACCTCCGAAGAAGAAGTATCAGGAGGAGTGTACTGAAAGGAAACTTCTATAGAATGAAGTTATTGAACTCGAAGGAAATATCAGGATCTTCAGCATTTTCCATCAAAAAATTAAATTTGTGGTTCAAGTGTAGTTTTTATGATCCCTTCGAGTCGAATGAACAACTCCTGCATAGAAACTCTTCTTCTTCATGGATGTGAAACTTCACTGCCGCTAACAGAGAGCCGCGTCTCCTCATACTTCAACACCTATTCGCAATTTATCACCATGGAAAGTGAGTTGCTCCTCTGCAGTAGTTTTTACCGATTCCTTTACATGTATACCTTTACTTTTACATATATCCTCTGAATCTGCACTCCAACCAAGTCTATTACTGTCTCTTTTGATGCTCTTACAGTTTTTAAGATTAAAATACGAAGATGATGTTATGATATTATTTTCTAATGTACACTAATTATCAGTTTCTTCTGGCAAAGAAACATTTTTGGCCTATTACTTTTTATTACTATATCTTAAGTCTAAGATGTCAAGGTTCAGCTGGTCGATTTCTACTTTAGATGTTCTATAATGTTTAATTTTATGTACTTGTTGTATATTTTAAATGATTTTGTCTTCGTCAATTTCAGGTTTCCAACCTGAACTTCTGAAAAAGAAGTACGGTGAAGAGGTCACCTCCTGAAGAAGAAGTATCTGGAGGAGTGTATTGAAATTAAACTTCTTAACAATGAAGTTATTGAAATCGAAGGTAATATCAGGGTCTTCTGCATTTCCATCAAAAAATTAAATTTGTGGCTCAATTGTAGTTTTTTATGATCCCTTTCCGTGTATACCTCTGCGCTAACACATACCTCTTAATCAGAACTCGAACCAAGTCTATTACTGTCTCTTTTGATGCTTTTAATTTTTTTTTATACGAATATGATGTTATAATATCGTTCTCTAATGTAAACTAATTATCATATTATACTGGGAAAGAGAGATTTTTTCCATACCTTCTTATAGTACATCTGAAGTCTAAGATGTCAAGGTTCCCCTAGTCGATTTTTACTTTAGATGTTCCGTAATGTTAATTTTTATGTATTTTTAGTATTTCTAAAATGTGAGTTTAAAAGTATCAATAAATACATCATTCCTCATATATTAAATCATTGCTTTTGTGAGTTTTTCTAAAATGCTGTTTCGTTTTGCGTTTCACATCTATTACCGTCATCTACATTCTTTAAGCCATATACACTTGGGTGTCATTGGTGCGTTTACGTGTTCACCTGCATCAGACTTATGAATTGGCCTTCACATGTTTGCCCTGTGATGTCCATTATTGTATCATACAAATTGCCAAAATAAAAATGGACACCCACGCTGGAAGTACTCCAAGTTTTACCAAGACAGGAATGTGATAAGAGTTGAAAACGCAAGAACACCCTGAATAGATATCAAGAACTGGGACCAAATTGGCACCATGTGATCAGGTGTAAAAATTATTCATCCTCAAACAACGTGCTTTTCCAATGGCGTCAGAACTACTTTAGTAAAAGTTTACTGTAAACCTGAAAAATAACAACCAGCCCTCAACATAGAATGGAGGCCTATAAGTGTGTAGAATTTTTATAATAATTTTTTCATGTGCACCTGCCGTTCTTTTACCTGAAAGTTTTGTACACAATTAAAGTCCATAGAAAATCACATATATTTTGTGAATAGTTTTTAGCCAAATCGAGAAAGTTATTAAATACGTAATGTGAGAAATGATGCACAACTAATAAGCTGGTATTGGCCTATATTATGGTAGATGGATAGTTGAAATGATCTCCTCCACAACTTATATCTTTCCTTTTTCCATCTCATCCCAGAAAAGTAGACATAACAGTTTTCTTGTAGGTACTTCAAACAAAGAAAATCTCTTAACACCTACAAAAACATATAAAATACTTCAATTGTTTCAAAATTATGTTATCGTGCAGCCGAACTAAAGAAATAATTCACTCTTCACAGAACAGTGAAGTCACTCAAAAAAAAAAAAAAAAGGAAAATTACCCGGGTGAAGCGCGGGCATTTTACCTAGTATATATAATATATAAACATAATTAAAATTAATAGATTTAAACCTACAAAATCACTCGAAAAATAGTTTTTGCATTTTTGAAAGCTAATAATTTCAAAATTGTCAAAATTAAAAAACTCAATAATCAATTCATATTGTGGAGGGTAAAAATTGAGTGTCAATATATATATGATTTTTTTTTCCATATAATTATAGTGCGTAAAGAAGAAGAGAAATTTTTTTGTATATAAAATATACAAATATATTAGTAATATAATTGTATATTTGATTAAAGTATAGCTAAAATATCCATGTATATGACTTTTTTAAATATAATTATAATGCATAAAGAAGAAGAAATATTTTGTTTTTAACAGAAAAATAGTATTTGTATACGGTGCACGCGCTCAAAGGAAGTGCACTAAACATTTTTTGCCAAATCAGGATTTTATGCTTAATAGGCACACGTTTTGAATAGTTTAGCTGTTCAAAAGGAACTAGTTTTAGTTGAGGTGTCTAAATGAAAAATGCAGACAAGTTTAAGTGTCTATCAATGACTTAAGCCTTTTGATATTGATAAAGTGTGGGCGTTTTCGATAGTCCTTAAAAAGAGAAATTTTCTCATGTTTTATGTGATTTATGATTTTTCCATTTAAAAAGCCTAGCCTACCTAGTTTTCAAGTAAAGTGTTACATAATTTAAATGATGATTAGGATATTAAAGTTAAGTTTTAAAATAAAGATTTTTCAAAGATATAAGCATGTTGATAATTTTCCTAAAAAGATATTTAAGAAAGGTCCCCATGATGAAAGAACAATTCTCCCTTGGTGGTTCCTAAGTTCGAGCTACTCCTATGATTGCTACTTATGATTCTAAGTAATATTTTAAAGATTCCATGGGATGACTTAGTACCGAATGTGACAATGTGGTGGGGTCCGATAACGGAACATTAGAAGAAATCCTTTGTCGCATTAACTATGTGCCACCATAGGAGCCCTTGTAGGCTAGTCTAGTGGATCCATATAGGCCACTTATGCTATGAAGATGCATGCGAAGTTAATAGAGTTCCACCTAGCAAGTAGTCTTCCCATGCGTTGGGGTTATGTTGGATTCCATGTAGTAGCCCATATGGTCTTTTATGTTGGTTAAGGTCTACTCTCACAAGTTTACAATCTTTGATATGTTTTCATTACATGTGATTTCTCATGGATTGACTCTTATTCATGTTGAGTTATATTCCTTGTCCATGCTTAAGATCACTTCACGTATGTGTCATCTCATATATATTTATATGTTATATTTATGAATGATGGTATTACAATTTCATACATGCATTTCATCTCACATACTTAGTACATTCCAATGTACTAACGTATATTTTGCCTACACAATTTAACCATGTAGGGACAGGCACTCCTCCACCAGCTCGTGGCTAGTACTCAGCATTCAAGACTAGCATTGTTATTTGTGGTAAGCCCTTAGTTTGGGACTCTACCATTATTTCACTCTATATATCTTGTATTTATTTTTGAGACAATGTATTTGTATCCCATTTTGTGGCATTTACTTGTATCCCATTTTGTGGCATTTACTTTCTATGTTCACATTTATGGATTCTTTTCTATTTGATGGAAACCGATCGCTACCGGTTCTATCCATCGATGTAGTAGTTGGTATGCTTATGGACAATGAATTTTAGTTATCATACTGATTTTTAATGTTTCTTATTTCTTTAAAAGGCCCATAGTCCCTTTTCCCTTATTTTTCCATAAATGTTTTCATTAAATGCCTATAAATGCTTAAGTGTCTTGAGATGGCTTGGGTGAGGTGCCTTCGAGTATCTCATTCGTCATGTGATGACTAGGCCTTAGTTCGGTTCGTTACAAACACAGTATCAAAGCATGAGGTTTTAGAATATTCCTCGAATATCCATGCACACACCCTAGCATAGAGTCTTATTTAAGGTTATGAAGTGTGCTAGCATCTTGAGTAGAAGGCTATGAGACGGTTTAGGAAAGTGTTCCCTTCTTTCTTATCGATGTCATACCTTAGAGTTGAATAAGGTTTTCTGTTAACTAACGATGGCCTTTTGTTTGTTTCTAGGTCATGTCACCACGAAAAGCTCCCCATCAATGAGGCACTCCCGAACAACAAGTTCCTCCACTCCAATAAGATGATGGAGTGTCTCATGCAGAGTTCCAAGCAACCATTATCTTTTTGGCCCAAGCATTAGCCAACCAAGCCTACTGGGAGATAGTTGTTCCTCCTCAAATGCCTACTCCGCCGCTAGAATTTCATAGGTATAAGGCGGAGGAGGACCTTATTGACTTCATTGAGGACGCTTACTGAGTAGTTGCTAGTGTCGCCCAAGCTACACATCCCTTTTTAGGATAAAATGGTCATTGTCAAGATATATAACCTAACCAAGGTTAGGATCGAATCCCACAGGAATCTGGTAGACTTAGAAGAATTCAATGCAATTCGTGTTGATTAACCAAACTCCCCAATGGTAGAGGGTTTGTAACAACTATGAAAAGTAATTCTAAACCAAGGCAAGTGTTAAATCAACATCAAGAGTAATTAGGGTATTGTGTTCCCCATGATTCCCTAACTCAGTACTACCAGATAATCAAATTCTTTTCCAGTGTGTAGCATAAAGAACGATAAGTTAAGTTCACCAAACCCTTCGGCCTAGGCGAGAGGCGAATGTCACAAATGATTTGGTCCATCCCCATAGTGTAATCCTTACCTATTGTTCCAGCACAACCTCCCCTTGGCCCAGTTCGATTGATTAGATGAGAAACATCAATTGAAACTTTTTAATTAATCTCTTTTTTGATTCATTACTACTTTGATCAAGTCAGTAACATTAGCTGAGTTCTAACATTGGACATCAGTAGAAAGCATTCAATATGAAAAGAATCAATTAATATATGCATGCATACTTTTCAAGAATTACAAATTTTCTGGTTTTACTTTGTTAGATCTTCATGGTTCCCACAACCTTAGTTGTGGATTTAGCTAATCATGATCAGTGTAAATACAATACTTATTAATTCGAATAACATAATTGAGCACTTACACAAGAGAATTAAACACTAGGAATCCAAACTCTTCATCAAGAATCACAAGATTGAAATCAAAAGAAGAAATATAGTTTTACAAGTGTTTCTCTCAAGCTCTCTAATGTTTTATCATGTCCCTCTATTGTTCCTTATGAAAAATAACCTAAAAAATCTATTATTGTGTTTAAAATACAAAACAAAAATGGAATAGGATAATCGAGTCGACAAACTCTACGGGAAGTTCTATGGGTCATATAATGTTTTGGGATTTGTAGACAGGCTTTCTGAATTACTGCTTCAAAATTAGGCTGACTTCTATGACACCCTTCTACGGCCCGTATAAAGTTCTAGGGCTTGTAGGGGGTTTTGTCTAATGACTTTTCACTAACTCCCCATCTTTTGATCCATAGTGCATGATACCAAGTCTACGGCTCGTCTACATGCTCGTAGACTTAACTTCAAAAATTCATGCTTCATTAGAATTGTCTACGAAACCATCTTTACCACCCGTAAAATAGTCTACGGGTAAAAGGTATCGTGAAACCTCGCTTTAACAGATTCTGCACACTTTGCCAAAAAATTGTGCCAACCTTGTATCATACAAAACAAACATAAAAACACATCAAATCTACTAACATCGCATTGATAACACACAAAATTCCAACTTTTAAGTATTAAAAGTGTTGTATTTTGATAGCTCATCAACACCCTCAACTTAAAATTGTTGCTTGTCCTCAAGTGACAGACTCAATCTACATAAGTAGCATAGTAACATATAAACGTCAATCTAATGGCATGTATCACATCAAACTCAAGCATAGACACCAACACCACTTTTAAAAACACATCAGATAGCTAGTAAGCAAACCAGTACAGATCAATACATGTGACAGTGCAACTATGACCTGCAAGGTAGTTATCAACAAACCACAATCACTTAGTCTAATGTTAACAATGCAATGCAAATGCCCTCGCAGAACGAAGTCCCATATCTCTCTCATCTCAGATTCAATTCTTGGGACTATGCTTAATCACTCACTCTCACAACAAACATTCAAATACCATGCTCAATATTATATGCTTGCCCCTATACTCGTGACTATGTCTTTTAGCTACTTGGACTAGGATCACTTTAGCACTTTATTGGCTTGTAACATAGGCTCAAGGGGCTTTGATCATGCTCAAGATATTCCTCTCTTTTGATGTCAAAGTGATCGTCAAAGTAATAAACCTAACCAAGGTTAGGGTCGAATCCCACAGGGAATACAAGACTTTCCAAATTGATTCACCAATAAACAATTCAAGGATTAAACAACTCAGTTCCCAAAGGGGGGGGGAGGGCTGCAATGATTGATAAGAAATTAAACTAAACTAACTAATATGGAAGACAATCAATGATGGAGAGGCACTTGGGTATTCTCTTCCCTATGATTATCTAACTCAACATCTCTAGATATCATAATTCTCAACTAGAATATCACATATAGGACGGTAATTTAAGTTCATCCAACCCTTTTGTCAAAGGTGAAGGTCGAATTTCACTATGGGACTTGGGCATCTCCATAGTGTCTTCAATTAACTATTACCCATAGTCTGAGTCAATCTCTTCTTGGTCTAGTTTGGTTGAGTAGATGAGAACATATCATCGAATCCTGTTAATCAATACCTTTTCCTATTAATTACCACTTGGATCAGGAAGGTAACACTGGGCGAGTTCTAATGTTGGCCCAACTAGAAAACATTCAAAATGAAGAGAAATGATTAATACATACAAATAACCATTCTAAGAATTGCAAATAATCAGGGTTTTCTAAGTTAGATTCTCATGGTTCCACAACACCATGTTGTGGCTTTATCTACTCATATTTTGGGCAAATAAGGAAACCATGAATAGAGAAGACATGTTTAATCACTAACCCAAAAAGATTGAAGAACAATAAAACCCAATTTGTATTGAGAATCACAAGATTGAAAGGTGTGGGGGGGGGGTGTTGCAATGATTGATAAGAAATTAAACTAAAATAACTAAAATGGAAGACAATCAATGATGAGAGAAACTTGGGTATTGTCTTCCCCATGATTATCTAACTCAACATCTCCAGATATCACAATTCTCAACTAGAATATCTCATATAGGATGGTAATTTAAGTTCCTCCAACACTTTGGTCAAAGGTGAAGGTCAAATTTCATTATGGGACTTGGCCATCTCCATAGTGTCCTCAATTAACCATTACCCATAGTCCCAACCAATCTCTCCTTGGTCTAGTTCGGTTGATTAGACGAGAACATATCATCGAATCCTATTAATCAATCTCTTTTCCTATTTATTACCACTTGGATCGGGAAGGTAACACTTGTCGAGTTCTAATGTTAGCCACCACTAGAAAATATTCAAAATGATGAGAAATGATTAATACATGCAAATACCTATTCTAAGAATTGCAAATAATCTGGATTTTCTAAGTTAGATTCTTATGGTTCCCACAACACCATGTAGTGGGTTTAGCTACTCATATTTTGGGCGAATAAGGAGTCCATGAGTAGACAAGAAATATTTAATCACTTACCCAAAAAGATTGAAGAGCAAGAAAACCCAATTTGTATTGAGAATCACAAGATTGAAAGATGACTTGAATCCATAAGTGAATCTCTTCTCTAAAATTTAGTCTCCAAAACTAAAAACCTAAAAACGCTATAATTTTGTGCTCTCTACTCTATCCTCATCTGTAATCTATGAAAACTGCACTTACTAACCTAATATTTACTATTTATAGTATTTACAAATAAGTTTCTAAAAATAATTAGAAATACTGGTCGGCGCACCCTACGACTTGCAGTTATGACTCGTAGCTAGGGTCACGAGTCGTAATCGGGCTTTTGCGTTAAGTTTTTTGATCTTGGACTTCACTGATTTATGACTCGTATTGTCCTCTCGTAGTCCATATCTGCAACACTTGGTCCAATACTAGAGAACACTGGAAATTTCTACGAAACCTTCCAATTTGGCTCGTAGAATGATCTACGACTCTTAACGGGGTTTCGTGTGGTTGAACTTCAGTTTTTGCTTCAACACTGAAAATCTCCATGAGGCCACCTCTACAACTCGTATACTGAGCTACGACTCCTAGAGGGTCTTATATGTGTTCAAAAACTAGTAAAACCTGCAACTTTTCCCAAAATTGTGCCAACCTACTTTTCCAGTAAAAACAAACACAAAAACACACAATAACCATAAATATCGCATTGAGAAAACACAAAATATGAAGTTTTAGGCATAAAATGTGCTATATTTTGACAAAACATCAACACTCTCAACTTAAAATTATTGTTTGTCCTTAAGCGATGACTCAATCTAACTAGATAACATAGCAGCACAAAGAACAGAACTAAAGGCATAAATCTTACACAATTTAAACTCAGGTACCCATACCAACATTTCAAAACAAGATCAGATAACTATTTTGGCAAACCAGAACGTAATGATGCATTTGACAACACAACTATGACAAGCAAGAGAATATCCGTAATCCACAATCACTGAATAAGTCAAGTGCTAACAATGCAATGCAGATGCCCTCACAGAAAGAATTCCCAAGTAACAAACTTAATTATGATTGCAAGACTAACACTTGGAGTGTGCAAACATACTCATACTCACAAAGATATTCATGCACATTGACTAATACCATAGGCTTGCCCCTATGTTCATGACTCAAATTTTCAACTTGCCGGACTAGGATCACTCTAGGCCATTCTAGGCTTGTAACGTAGGCTCATGGGCTTTAGTAGGCTTTTCTGGAAACATAGTGACTAAAGACCATCCTTGAACCCTGTTTTCACCACTTTCACCTTACCAACTCAAGCATTTCACATTATTATCTCTTTTTCTTCATATTCAAGCTTTTCTAGGTATTTCCTTCTCTTTTTTTTTTTTTTAGTTTTTGCCTCATTTTCACACATCATTTTTCTTTTAATCTCAATTTAAGACATCTTTTTCTTTTTATTTCTCTTGGTACATAATTTTCTTCTTTTTTCTACTCAATCCCAATTCACCACCTTATTGTTGTGATTCTACCTCTACACCGGCCACCCTCAACTTAGGGTTTTATCCTATTTTGCAGTACACAATATCCATTCCCCAAACTAGGGCCACTTTTGGTAGACACCATCAAATTAGGCATTTTTCCTCAGTCAAGGTTCAGAATGCTCAAGGATAGACCAAGGCCAATCTCAAAGGTTTATCCCTAGACAAGACTAGGCTAATTAGGTATTTTGGAAAGAATTAGTTCATGCAAGGCTCAAATTTTGGAACAAGGGATAAAACATCATTTGGTTAGCTATTTAAGGCTAAATGGACTAAGTAAAGAACAAAGGCCTAGGATCACCTCCTAATCCATTTAATCTACAATCCAACTTAGAGTTACAGGGCAAGTTTTGAATTAGCACAAAATATGTATAAATCTAGCAAAATAAGCTCACTCACACATGGCATTACATACATTATCAACAAGAAACTTGTAGATCATGCTTCATATCTCAATTACCCTCACTCATCAAGACAAACATTGCCAAACATCCAAATATGCATGGTTTCAATTTTACTACTAATCAAAAATTTTGGTGGGTACCAATTTTCAAAATGTTTCAAAATAATCATCAAAACATTGTACATGCCATAAGTTCAAGTACTATACGCTACAAATACTATCTAAAGCATCCCAAACATGCCGGTTCAACAAAAATTAAATATCCATGAGGAAAAAAACACAGGCAAGAAAACCTTGGGATCAAAACTTTGGCTAGTTATGGACCATAAGCTACTCAGACTTCACCCTAGTGCATAACTGCCCACACCCCATCGAAAAAACTGTACGTTGTCCTCAATGTACAACATCAAAATCAATGTAAATACAAGTGGTCAAAAACAAACATATCTTGGTACCCAAGCACCAGTCTCGGGCTGCATTTGATCATCTCCCTCCTGTCGGGTAGTCTGCACAACAGGCACACTCTATCCCTATGAGCCAATACCCATCAATCTATCATGCTCCTAGGCTAGTCTCAGCTCCTCTTCTCACCTTGATATCCTCAAGACCATCCCGAGCTCACCCTTTGCCTCCTCATCATCAACCTTGGAGATTTCTGACGCACATGCCTCTCCTCTATCTCATCACCCTCTATAAGGGGTCTTTTCTTTTGGGAAGGCTGTGTGGGATCCTTTGTGACAAATAGATCAAATAGCGGCTCCAAAGGTGTAGACTTTGGAACTGTAACTAGCATCGCTATTGAAGAAGCCAAGTTGGCCCTAAGGTTTGGAATCTCCTCATGTTTGGTTGACAGATCAGATGGCCAGGCCTCGGCTAACCTCTTCTGCATCGGGTCCTCAAAGGAATCAATGCAGGCATCCACCATAGAAACACGCTCCTAAATAGTAGATATGATGAACGCCTAGCACCACTCTTCTAAATCCGCAACAATATACTGAACCCATGGCCTAAGCTGCTGAAGAAGACGAGACAACTGGGCCTCAGTCCGTGATAATCATTGCGCCATGGCCTGAATAGAAACCACGAACACATGAACCATGCTCGGTCTAGGAGTCTGTGAAGTACCGGTCTCTGGTGCAGGAGCAGTTATAGTCAGACCCCTTTCAACATTGACTGCCTCAGTCTGCTGGGGTCGCTCATCAGTAGTAGCAGCTGGAGTAGTAGTAGGGGCAGTCGTCGAACCCTCCGATGGTGGCTCTGGAGCAAACATCTCAGTCATAGGAGGAGGTTGTGTCCTCTGAAGTGCCACAGGGTTCTCATCAGCCTTAATCAGGTTGGGCTCCAATATATGCTGGGCCAGTACCAACTGGTCATGATGAAATAATATTTGAACTTTGGAGTCTATGCAGAGTCTTTAGATCAAGAGCGAAAATGGCATGCATGTTTCCCGATTGCATGCTGACTCATGAATTTTCTCCACTATGAGTTGGTCCTAGTCTATGTTGTAGCCAGCCAAGATGCTGGCAACCAATATCGCTCGCTCCGGTGTAAGTGTGCTATCTGCTAGCATAGGCCTGATGCGAGACCCGATAACCACCTACCAAAATTTGGCGGGGAAAGGAAGTAAAGCCTTCACAATAGGCTCTGTATGTGTGGTGAACCAAGCAGGCTCTGCCCCTTGCTCTTCAAAGTAATGACCACTTATCTCAACAACTCAGCCCTCTGTACCTAATCTTTTGAAATCAACGTTGTTCAAGCTTGCAACAATCTGTAATCAAACTCAATTGTCAACCTCGAGGCTCTATACTAGTGACCACAAAGTACATGGTTGATCGTCTCCTCCAAGATATCGACCAACCATCCTCTCACTAGTACCTCTCGCAACCTTGGCTATGTGAGAGGTCTCTTTCCCTTAGGAACATCACAAAGAATAGTGGGTACGTAAGCTACCTAGAATTCCCATACCATAAGTGAGGCATATCGTCCAAGCTTATCCGTCAACCAGTTGAACCCATATCGTGTCCTTCAGTCCTGGGACGACTCAATCTATTGTTAATAACCCAAAGCTACTCATATATCAACCATACGGTCTTGCCTTGCCCCTTTGGCTATAGACCCTCTATGAATATGGCCTTCATAACCTTGACACTCCACCGATGAGTATGATCTAGTGCTGGAGAAGATGATGGGGCAACGGAGGACTGGGAATCTCCTCTAACCTGGGAGCCCACATCCGAACTAGACTCTGTGCCTAAAGGAGTCATTTGGTGTGAACCATTATCATTCTCATCATTGGCTTTCTCATCAGATTGGGAAGGACTATCAACACGACCTGAGTTTATGCAACTTTTGCTGCAACTCTAGTTTGAGGCACCCAAGCCTCTCAGTCTGGACGAACATTAATAACCTTTAGTGACTCATCATCCGAATGCTTCTCTATCTGTAGGCTCATCAATGAGCTTCTTTTTAAATGCCTTAATCTTTGAGCGTTTTCCCTTTAGGGCCATAGCACCTAAAGAATAAACACAAATAAATTATCATAAGCCCTAACAATCAACAAATGAAAAACCAGAAAAATGAATTAGATCAGTTGCTGTCAGGTACCACGAGAACTAGTTACGATTCTTGGTTCTAACTACGAGTCGTAAAGTGGTCCCATACAATAGAAGTCAACAAAAATATGGAACACTGAAAGATGGTACGAAACCCAGTGACGACTCGTAACTTGGGTTATAGGTCGTAACTAGGTTCCGTATAAAGTTCTAGGGAGAAAAAATAAAATAGGACAGAGTCCACGAGACCTATCCATGACTC
Source organism: Solanum medicagineum (assembly GCA_026153255.1). Lineage (NCBI taxonomy): Eukaryota > Viridiplantae > Streptophyta > Magnoliopsida > Solanales > Solanaceae > Solanum > Solanum medicagineum. Next base: position 17,440 of record JAPFFP010069041.1, read on the forward strand.
GTAGAAGGTCTTGTATGATGACTATTCAGAACATCAAATCATTGGAATGTCACGACCCAAGACTAGGGCATAGATGTGACATGGCGTATGGGGAATCCGAAAGGACCTCAAGCTAGCCTCTTAACATATCATTGCACATCCTTGGTCACAGAAACAACAAAATAATCAACAAGAGATGGTAAATGGGGATAATCAGGGCTAAGGACAACTTTCATATCATAAACAACAGGAGTAAAGAGAGAGTCAAAGCTCATAGCATATACATATCATGCCCAACAACACCTCTCAAGCTTAGACTCATAGTAGGGGCTAAGACAAGTAACCGGGCTTACTATCATAATAATGGAAATAGGTAATCCAAACATACAAGATTTAATCTAAACATAAGCTTGAGAGAAGATAGATATTGTCCCCGGACTTGAGGACTCACCATAAACTAACATGAACAATCCGTCTAGCCATGGAGAGAATCAATAGGAGCTGTGATTCCTACATGGTGATATCATGTAAGCAAAGAGTATGCGTTAGTACATTTGAATGTACTAAGTATGTAGGATGCAATGCAACAAGATATAGGCATCATAGGCAAAATGCATAATCATAAGCAATGAATAACATACTAATAATATGACATGTATGAATGGTGCTTGAAGTAAAACCATGCTTATATAGAACATAATACAAGTGTAAGGAGTGAGCAATATAGTGCAATCCAAGGCCTGCCACATCCTTGGAGAAGCGCATGAGGTACAAACCCCTTTATAAGGTTGATGGAGTACAAACCCCCCAACAAGGTTGATGGAGTACAAACCCACCAACAAGGTTGATGGGTACAAACCCTAACAAGGTTGCACAGGCCTACCACCTCCCGAGCGAGGCGATCGAGCTACAAACCCCTCAACAAAGTTACCCGGGCCTACAACCTCCCGGATAAGGCTTGGTCATCCCCAACACTATTGAGACAATATCATATACATACATTCCTCTCATACTCATATAGTAATCATATATAAACCTTCCTTTTATTATCATTAAGTCATTCAACTCATAAGACATGCATTGGACCTTCAAATCCTCAAGAAATCATAACTGAACGTTTTATCAAACACTTGGAGGGTGTGTAGTACTAGTGTAAAACCATGCAATTCAAGAGTGAAATTATGCAAGAAAGTCTATTTAAAATCATCAATAGATACTTGGTAACACCATCAAGTAATATACATCAAAAGCCTTCATCAAATCTCACAATAAATCTTAGATTCATAACCCAAAACATAGTAAAACAATCACAATTTCATAAACCCTAACATAGTGTGTAGTGAATTTCATAATAAATAAGACCTATTAGTAAATCAACTTTAAATCATGCAACTTTTAAGAAAAGGAAGCTTGCGCATCATGGGTGAAAGGAACCCATGAAAGAAACCCACACACCTTAGCTTTGGAGAATAGCTTGATGAAGATTGGAGATGGAGACTTGAAGCTTGAATGAGAACCTTGAAATCCAGATGAGTTTTGAGACTTGAGTCTAGGAGAAGAAATGTTGGATAAGTATTTGAGTTAGTATTTGGGAATGTCTTGGATGATATGAGGGTGAAATAATTCTAAGTATAGGTATTTTCACGTGTGGGAACACTTAGTCCCAAGACTTAAAAGCCTTAGACATGACAAAAAAACTAGGCAGCACATACACTGAGGCGCATTGTGCCACTCACGCGTCTGGCCACTATTTTTTGTCAAACTTCGAAAGTTGAAATTGTGAATCGTTCGCTCTAAATTCGGGGTTAGACCCATTTACCACTCAATTTGACCCCCCGATCATGAATATGAAGTTGGATTTTCGAAATCATGCACGGATTTTGTGATATATGAAAATTCTGATTCCGAGCATTTTCGAGGCACATTTTCGGGCACTTTTTAGGGTCGTTTCAATATCTCCCCCTTCGGAACATTCACCTCGAATGTCAAAGAAATGTACAAGAGAAGAGTAATCGTAGAGAGGTCAGCCACAACATGAATGCAATTATACGCTTTAAAACACCATTTTGAAAATCTCAACATCAGTCTAAAATCACCAGGAATCTTTTCAATGTAAACATGAATGCATGCAAATGACTTAGGGGCTAGAACATGAGACAATGAAATCACAAAAAAGGGGTTTGACATGATATCATAAGCTTGAATAGAATGAAAGAGGTACATATATTACTCCTCCATGCCCGCTCCGGCTCCCCGAGAAACATTATCGACTTGACGATTCTTCCACTGGGCCTTAGCAAACACTACACCCTTACAAATTAACCTTCACTCATGTCCACCCAACTTCTCCACCAGACCTTCTCCTAAGTCAACTTATCCTCCACAACGTCCATAACCGCAAGAGCCCTATAACACTTGAATCACCAACACATGTCCTCAATCCTAGGATCATGAAGAATTGGACGAACCATATCCTTATCTGAAGGAACTTCCCCCTCGTATGTAACCTCACTAATCTCCCTCAACACTCTATGAAGACTCACAAATCATGAACTCGATTCCCTCTTTACCAAGACAACCACTCCTTGCATGAGCGAAACCTCCAAATAGACCCAATCACCAACTTTGAATTCAAGCTCTCTCCTTTTCACATCGGCATAGGATGCTTGATGACCTTGGGCTGTTTCTACCCTTCCCTAATCAACTTTACTTTCTCCATAGAATCCATAACCAGATCCTGACCCATCAAGGCCATATCTCCCACTTCAAGCCACTTAATCAGTGATCTACGGCGTCTATCAAAGAGAGCCTCAAAAGGAGCCATGCGAATGCTAGAATAATAGCTATCATTATAGGAAAACTCAACTCAATGGAATATGATTATCCCAACTACTCTTTAGCTCCAACGTAGAAGACTTAAGCATATCCTTAAGTGTTTGGATGGTCCTTTTGGCTTGGCCATCCGTTTGAGGGCGGAAGGCTGTAGTAAGTTTTACTCTTGTACCAAGGACCCTTTGGAAGGACCTCCAAAAAGTGAAGTAAATTGAGGACCATGACCTGTTGTAATAGACAAGGGCACCCCATGCAATCTCACCAACTCATGAATGTACAATTTAGCATACTATTCGACACCATAAATAGTCTTAATCGGTAAAAAGTGAGCTAATTTGTTATCCTATCAACCACACCCCATGTTGAATCAAAACCCTTTCTAGCCTTGGCCCTTCCAACCACAAAATCCATTTAAATTTTCTCCCACCTCTATGTAGGAATCTCTATATCTTGGGTTAGCCCACCCGACCTTTGGTGTTCGGCTTTGACCTGTTGACAACTATGCAATTGGATACAAATTTGGCAATGCCCTTCTTCATGCCTCCCAACCAATCAACCTCTCTCAAATCCCTATACATCTTGGTAGAACTGGGGTAAATAGAATGAGAAGAATTATGGGCCTTATCAAGGATTTTCTCCCTCAACATAAGGCACACACAACCTACCTTGGTACCTAAGTGCACCATCTCTCCATTGGGAGAAAACGTCCACCTTTCCCTTTTTCACCAAGGCCTTCAATTCTAACAAGGAGGGATCAAGATCCTGCTTTTCTCTTACTTCACCAAACAATGAAGAATTAGAACCATCAACAACAATAACACCACCATTGTCCACCTCTTCTAACCTAACCCCAAATTTAGCCAACCGATGCACCTCCCTAGCTACCTCTTTATCACCACTATCAACATGTGCTAGGCTACCCATAGACACCCTAGTCGAAGTATCTGCCATAACATTAGCCTTACCGGGACGATACTGTACACTCTCATCATAATCCTTAAGAAGTTCTAACCACCTCTTTTGTCTCAAGCTAAGAGCCTTTGTGTGAATGCATATTGTAGACTCTAGTGAACGGTAAATACATCAACATGCACCCCATACAACTAATAACGTCAAATTCAAAGCAAATACAACGACGGCCAACTCAATGTCATAGGTAGGATAACCCTTCTCATGCATCTCAAATTAGCTAAAAGCATAGGCTTCCACTTAACCATCTTGCATCAACACAAAACCCAAACCTATCTGGGAGACATCACAATATACAACAAACCCTTCCAACCCATCTGGTAAGAAGAATATAGGAGCGAAGATAAGCTTATTCTTCAAGGCTTGGAAACTCCTTTCACACTCATCAGTCACACAAACGTAGCCTTCTTTTAGGTCAACTTAGTTATGGGAGAAGCAATAGAAGAGAACTCATTCACAAACCTCCGATAGCAACCCCCTAAGCCCAAAAAGCTCCTAATGTCTGATGGGGATCAATGGCCTAGGCTGGTTTCTAATAACATATGTCTCCGTAGGATCAACCCTAATACTATCCTTCGACACCACATGACACAGGGAGGTAACCTAGTTCAACCACATTTCACACTTCAAATACTTAGCATACAACTCTTCTTACCCAAGATTTGCAACACTACCCACAAATGGTTCACAAGCTCTAAATAATCAATACTTCGACACTAGAGACCACCATAAACATAACAAGGTATGGAATAAAGACCTATTCATGAGATCCATAGACATAACCGGGCATAAGTCAAACCGAAAGGGCACTACACCAAATTCACAATATCGGGAAGGATTTCGCTTACCTATTAATCATCGGACTCACCTCAATAGAAATAACTTAGGTTCAACACCCTTATCTCTTAAAAGGTGTTAAATGCGACCATTAGAGATCAAATGTACCTTAAGGCAAGAAACAAACTTAACCCTTTGTAACCACTTACAAGCCTTCACTTAAAGACGAATTTAATAGGGAATTGGAATTTAACTCTATGGGCCCTACATTCAATGGGGACACAACACCAATGCAACTAATCCATATCCCAAGCATAGCATCAAAATCCACCACACTAAACCCAACATGCCATAAGGCAAGACCTAATGCAATATAAACACAGAACAACACCTATGAACCTTCAAACAACAATAGGCTCACCAATGAGGTAGACACCAAAGAGAGTTCGGAACACACATCAAACCTACTAGCAATCAAAAGAATAATGAAAGAGATAGTGGGACCCGGGCCCATCAATGCAAAGACATCAAAGACAAAGGAAATTTCAACATATCAGTAGTAACATCGGCCACCTCATCTCCTTCTTGAGTCACTTGATCAACATGATCACCTTGATCTAATGGTCGACCACCCTTACACCTCCTTCCAGAACATGGACAATCAACTAGTGTGTGACCCACTTCACTACATCCAAAACAAGCACTAGAATGCTTCCGACATAGTTCACCATGGTTCTTCCTACACGTAGGGCACTTGGGAATAGTCATTCCACCATTACCTCTTTTACTGTTTTTGCGTCTATGAGGGAAATCTATTATCTTGTGGCCCTCGTCTCCACAACCATAACAAGCATTGGTACCCCTCAAGCATGAGCCATCACGGCCTCTACCACATCTCGGGCATCTAACATAAGGCACCATACCACCACCTCTACATTTAGGACTTTGGAACTTCCCTTCACCACGGCCCCCCTTGGCGTCCTTACCTTTCCTCTTACCGTATGAAGTCTCGGGAGCACTGCTTGTTGATCGAGGTGAGTTGCCAATTTATCACTGCTTTGGCCAACACCCAAAGAGCATTGTGAACCTCCGCATTCGTCAGATCACTGTCCTGAGTAGCTTGATACATATCCTGTAATGTAACGGTTAGGGATTAGCACTAAGCCCTAGGGGACCTAACTATATCGAACAACATAGAACATGAAGAAGTGAAACGTTTCCTAGAACGCCTCATAGACTCCTATTCAGAGTCGTGACGCACTTCACCACCATGAATATAACTCTAATCGACGCGATGTGTTGGATGCTGAGGTCCTAACAACCTAGTGCTTTGATACCAAGTTTGTCACGACCCAAGACTAGGGCGTAGACGTGACACGGCGCATGGGTAACCCGAAGGGACCCCAAGCAAGCCTCTTAACATATTATTACACATTTTTGGTCATGGAAGCAAGAAAACAATCAACAAGAGATAGTAAAATAGGGATATCGGGGCTAAGGGACAACTTTTATATCATAAACAACAAGAGTCGAGAGAGAGTCAAAGCTCATAGCATAATACATGTCATGTCCAATAAGACCTCTAAACCTTAGATACTTAGCGAGGGCTAAGACAAGTAACCGGGCTCACCTTCATAATAATGGCAATAGGTAATCCAAACATACAAAACATAATCTAAAATAAGCTTGAGAGAAGATGGATATTGTCCCCGAACTTGAGGACTCACTATAAGCTAACTTGAACAATCCATCTAGCCATGAGCAGAATCAATAAAAGCTCTGATTCCTACATAGTATTATCATGTAGGCATATAGTATGCGTTAGTACATTTGAATGTATTAAGCATGTATGATGTAATGCAATAAGAGAAAGGCATCATAGGCAAAATGCATAATCATAAACAATGAGTAGCATACTAAAAATATGACATGTATTAATGATGTTTGAAGTAAAGTCATGCTTATATAGAACATCATACGAGTGTAAGGAGTGAGCATTATAGTGCAATCTAAGGCCTGCCACCTCATTGGAGAGGCACATGAGGTACAAACCCCTTCATGAGGTTGATGGAGTACAAACACCCTAACAAGTTTGATGGAGTACAAACCCCCTAACAAGGTTGATTGGTACAAACTCCCAACAAGGTTGCACGGGCCTGCCACCTCCTGAGTGAGGTGATTGTGGTACAAACCCCTAAACAAGGCTACCCAGGCATACAATCTCCCGGATGAGGCTTTGTCATCCCCAACACTACTGAGATAACATCATATACATACATTCCTCTCATCCTCATATAGTCATCATATATAAATCTTCCTTTCATCATCATAAAGTCATTCAACTCATAAGACATGCATTGGACCTTCAATTCCTCAAGAAATCATAATTGAACATTTTATCAAATACTTGGCAGGTGTGTAGTGCTAGTGTAAAACCATGCAATTCAAGAGTGAAATCATGCAAGAAAATCCAATGTAAAACCATCAATAGATACTTGGTAACACCGTCAAGCAATATACATCAAAATCCTTCATCAAATCTCAGAATAGATCTTAGATTCATAGCCCAAAATATAGTAAAACAATCACAATTTCATAAACCCCAACATAGTGTGCAGTGAATTTCCTAATAAATAAGACCCATTAGTAAATCAACTTTAAATCATGCAATTTTTAAGAAAAAGAAGCTTTGGCATCATGGGTGAAAGGAACCCATGAACGAAACCCACATACCTTAGCTTTGGAGAATAGCTTGATGAAGATTGGAGATGGAGACTTGAAGTTTGAATGAGAACCTTG
>JAPFFP010069050.1:0-24795 GCA_026153255.1 Solanum medicagineum
ATGTGGCAATGACATCTCTTCTTGTATTATTACCGAAACATGGGTGCTCATTTTTTATTATAGAAACTCCAGATAGGTTTTCTATTGATAATACTATGAGGTTGATGTGATTGTTTGATGTCTTGGTGGATAGTAATGTGATATAGTCCTGTTCCTTTCCCTGAGTTGAGGATGAGTGATTGATGAGCTGATGTCATTTATTATTATATAGCCCATATTATTTACTTCGGCCCGTATTACATACAGTACATCCTACGTACTTATGCCCCTTTGGTGGTGCATCATTTTATATGCAAATTCAGTAGACAGAGAACTTCAACAGCCTAATCGTTGAGGTTTAGAGCTTCTTGACTTCAGATCGTGGTAAGTGCTCCCCTGCATTCGGAGGATGGTTATTTCGTTAGCTTTATTGAGTTATTTTATTTGATTATAAGAGCCATGGCCTGTCATGGTACCTTCCTAGACAGTAGTTATAGAGGCTTCATAGACATAGACGTATGATGGTTGATGTTTGGGGTTCTTTTTCCCCTTTTCCTTCTTTATACTGAGATTGTTCCTTTTACTCCTATTCTTTATGATAGAAAGAGTTGATAGCTTATAGCCCACTGATAGCTAGTTATTTTTTTGTTATCTTCTGCTAATGAATTGATTGAATGAGTGTGATAATACTAGGTGGTTTGCTTGGGGACTAGCAATAGTCTCCGAGTGCCAGTTACGCCTGTGGTACCCTTCCGGGCCGTGACAATAATTTATGTTTATATTTCATAGTAAAAGATACCCATAGATAATACAACGTGAAATTATGCAATTTTCATAAAAAGAGAAGGTTGGGCTCGATGGGTGAAAAGACCCATGGATGAAGAGCCACATACCTTAAACCTTGTATTTCTTGAAATTAACTTGAATGAGACTTGAAGCTTGAGATGGGTTCTTGAGTTCCAAGATTTATCTTGAGAGATTTGATAAAGTCTTGAAGAGGTTTTAGAGAGGGTTTTGTAAGTTATAGAGTTGAAAAAAGTATGGAAGATTTCACGTTTAAATGGTCATGGGGCTATTACCCCAATGACCTTAGATGAAATGAGAAAACTAAGGAAAATTTTACACCGGTCCACACCCAGGTGCGACTGGACTAGACGCAAATCACAAGTTACACTAGTCCGCGTCCCAGGCGCATCACCGCCTGGGCGTGGACAGACATTGTTAATCAAAAACTTAGCAAAAATTATTTTTCGCTACGGGTCTCCTAAAATCTGAACTATACCCATTTCCCACTCAATTTTGCCCCCTGATCGAGAATATAAAGTTGGATTTTTGAAATCACACACAGATTTTGAGATACATGGAATTTACGATTATAGAGCATTCTGAAGCACATGAAGGGTGTTTCAATATCCCCCCCTTGGGAACATTCGTCCCCGAATTTCAAAGAAACATTGCTCTTAAAGATTATTTTCAAAAAAGTCTCAACGTGAATGTCAAAAATCACCATAAAATTGTTACCACGAACATGAATACATGCAAAAATGACATGAGTGGTGAATCTTAAGACTTGAAATCATAGATGAGACTTAATTCATTACCTTCTGCTTGAGTAAAGTGTTGGAGATACAGATATCGCTTTTTAATGTCTGTATCGGCTTTCCATGTGGCACTTTTAACTTGTTGATTCCTCCAAAGGACCTTGATGAATGCTATAGATTTGTTTCTTAACCTTTTCACTTGTCTATCCAATATTTCCACCGGGACCTCCTCATAGGTCAAATTATCTTCTACAACACCCACAACCTCTAAGGGCACTATTGCACTTAGGTCACCAACACATCACCTCAACATAGATACATGGAAGAGCAGATGATCCATATTCATCTCCATGGGCAACTCCAATTCATATGCAACCTTACCAACACTCCTAAATTCTATAAGGTCCTAGAAACCTTGGACTCAAGTTTTCTTTCTTGCCAAATAGGACCACATCCTTCATGGGTGAGACTTTCAAGTAAACCTAATCATCAATATTAAACTCAAGGCCCCTCCTCCTCACATCGGAATAAGACTTTTGTCTACTTTGAGTCGTCTTCAATCTCTCCCTTATCAACCTCACCTTCTCCAAAGCTTCCATGACCATATCTGGGCATAACAAGGCAACCTCCCCCACAACAAAACCACCCAATGGGGTATCTGCAATGCCTACCATATAACGCTTCAAAGGGACCCATGCTAATACTAGTGTGATAGCTATTGTCATAAGTAAACTCAATAAGTGGAAGATGTTCATCCCAATTACCCTTAAACTCCAAAATATAAGCTTTAAGCATATCCTCAAGAGTTTGGATAGTTCTTTCAGCTTTACCATCCATTTGAGGATGAAAATCCACGCTAAGATTGACCTTGGTACCAAGACCCTTTTGGAAGAATCTCAAAAAATAAGAAGTGAAATGAGCAACATGATCCAAAATGATAGAAAAGGGTATCCTATGCAATCTAACCAACTCATGAATATAGAACTTGGCATAATCTTCCGGATCATACATTATTTTGACCTATACAAAGTGACCTGACTTTTTCATCCTATCAACAATAACCCAAATAGAATCAAAGTGTTTCCTAGTCTTAGGAAATCTAACCACAAAAGCGATGTTGATCTCTTCCCACTTCCAAGTAGGAATTTCTATGTCTTGGACTAGGCAACCTGGCCTTTGATGTTCGGCTTTCACATGTTGGCAATTATGACAACTGACTATGAACTTTGCAATATTCCTCTTCATACCAGCCCACCAGTACACCTCTCTCAAGTCTCTATACATCTTTATGGAACTGGAGTGAATAGAATAGGATGAATTGTGAACCTCTTTCAAAATCAACTCCCTCAAGTCATCAACAATAGGCATACACAACCTTCCTTGGTGCCTAAGGGCACCATCTCCCCCTTGGGAGAAAACCTCCACTTAACGATCCTTCAACAAAGCCTTCAACTCTAGCAAGGCAGGGCCAACGTCTTGTTTTGACTTTACTTCCTCAAACAAAGAAGATTTGGAACCATCAACCACTACTACATACCATTTTCAACTTCCTTCAACCTAACCCACACCCTAGCTAACTGGTGAACTTCTCTAGCCACCTCCTTGTCATCAACATCAATATGAGCTAGACTACACATGGACACTCTACTTAGAGCATCAGCCACAATATTAGCTTCGCCGGGATGATAGTGCACACTCATATCATAATCCTTAAGGAGTTCTAACCACTTTAATATCATCACCCAACACCACATGCCCTAGAAAAGCAACGTTTTTCAACCAAAATACACACTATTCATATTTAGCAAACAACTTCTCATCCCTCATGATTTGTAACACCACCCTCAAATGACTCATATATTCTTTTACACTCCTAGAACAAATCAACAAATCATCAATAAAGACCACCAAAAACATATCAAGGTAAGGTTTAATGTCCTTATTCATGAGATCCTTAAATATAGCCAGTGCGTTAGTCAACCTGAAAGGTATTACCACAAATTCAAAATGACCATGCCTAGTCCAAAAAGCCATCTTGGGAATATCACACTTCTTCACTCTCACTTGGTGGTATCCAGACCGAAGATCAATCTTAGAAAAGTGACTAGCTCCTTTTAGTTGATCAAATAGGTCATCAATCCTTGATAGAGGGTACTTATTTTTTATAGTAACCCTATTAAGTTGTTGGAAATCAATGCACATTCTAAGGGAGCCATCCTTTTTCTTTAGAAATGACACTAGGTGCACCTATATGTGACTTGCTAGGCCTTATGAAACCCTTCTCCAACAAATCCCTCAAGTGATCCTTCAATTCCTTCAACTTTGCTGAGGCCATATGGTAAGGGGGAACGTAAATGGGTTGTGTATCGGGAAGGAGGTCTATACCAAAGTCTATTTCCCTTTTGAGAGGAACACCGAGAAACTCATCGGGAAAGACATCAAGAAACTCATTAACCACCAGAACCAACTCAATAGGAAGGACTCTAGACTCAATATCCTTAACCCTTACAAGGTGATAAATACAATCCTTAGAAATCAATTTTTGTGATTTAAGAAAAGAAATGAATCTACCCTTGACTATCACATTACAACTTTCCCACTCAAGGACGGGTTCATTAGGGAATTGGAGTCTAACTTTACGGGTCTTACAATCAATGAAAGCATAATATGCATGTAACCAATCCATCCCAAGAATAATATCTAAATCCACCATATCAAGTTTAACAAAATCATAAGGCAAGACTTTATGCAATATGGACATGGGACAATCCTTATAGACTCTTTTAGAAATAATGGACTCACCAATGGGGGTAGACACTTCATAAGGTTCACATAACAATTCGGGACTCACATGAAGCTTATTGGCAACAAAAGGAGTAATAAAAGAAAGAGTGACACTCAGATCTATCAATGCATACACATCATAATAAAAAAAATTTAACGTATCGATAATATCGAACACCTCATCCACTCCTTGCCTTCCTTGGAGAGAATAAAACCTATTTTGTCTTGGAGCACCACCTTGTTGGCCTCCCTTTGCCCTTTGACCCACATTAGCACCTTGTCATTGAGGACGACCATCTCTATCCCTATTTTGAGCATGAGGACAATAAAAACCTTCTGACCTATCTCACCACAACCAAAGCAAGCATTAGCATTTTTCAAACATGGACCACCATGGTTTCTACTACACTTTTGGCACTTAGGATGGGTCATCCCACCATTGCCACCTTGGAATATTATGTTAGACACCCCATAAATTATGAACCTTTTGTTAGGAGCACTGGAACACCCTAGGCCTTGGAACTTGTGGCCTTGTTGAAATCGGCCACCCTTAGAACCTTGGAAGCCACCCTCAAACCGAGCCCTCTTGGACTCACCACTTCTCCTCTTCCTAAGATTTTCCTCTTCAAGTTGTTCGACATATGTCATGATCCGAGACAAATCCATATCACTTACAAGCATTGCGGTATGACACTCTTCATTTACAAAGTCAGACACACCCGACACAAACTTGTTCATTCTAGCTCTAGGGTTAGCAACCAAATGTTGAGCATACTTGGAAAGCTTGTTGAACTTAAATGTATACTCCCTCACACTCATGGAACCTTGCTTGAGGTTCATAAACTCCATCATCTTATCATCTTTTAAGTCGAAAAGGAAGAACCAATTGAGGAAGGTGCCTTTGAACTGTTCCCTAGGAATAGCATCATCAATTCTCCTCTCCAATTTCCATTGAGTATACCAAATTTGGGCCACACCTTTGAGTTTGTAGGCCACTAATTCGGTTTTCTCCTCCGAATTGACCCCCATGATAGATAGCACTTTATACACCTCATCATTGAACTCTTGGAGATCTTCCTCCGCCTTGGACCCATAAATCTCCGGAGGGTTCAGTCTTGTGAAATACCTCACCCTTGAGGCCAAAGTAGGAGCATGAGGGGCATGGGCCCCTTGGTCCATTTGGTTTGTCATAACATGGGCCAACATTGTGATGGCATCTTGAAACTCATCTTGGTCCACCCTTCCATCTTGAGGTGCTTGAGGAGCATGAGGGGCCGGTTGCTCCTCAGCGTACGGGCTCTCCTTAGTCTTCCTCTTGGTAGCGGCATGATCTAGAAGAGAAAAGAGCATTTGTTAGGGAAAAAAGCCTTATCCTTACATCTAAAACATGACATAGATCATGAAGAAGTGGAACATTTTCCAAAATATCTCATAGCCTCCCATTCATAGTTGTGGCGTGCTTCACAACCATGAATAAGACTCTAATTGACGCGGTATGTTGGATTTCCAAGGACCATTAACAACTTAGTACTTTGATACCAAGTTTGTCACAACCCAAGCCTAAGGCCTAGATGTGACACGAAAAATAAGAAGCCCGAAGATAACCCAAACAAGCCTCTTGATTGTAACATGCACACATACTTGGTTGCGGAAGCAAAATTAAGCAATAACAAGAGTCAATTAATAAAAAGGGACAGTGGGACTAAGGAAGTCTTTGATAATAATAAAAACATAAAAAGAGTCAAGCTCATAGCATATACAAAAACATAGTATCCAGCAACACCTCTTCTTAGAATGGAGCGGGGGTCAAGACATTTCTTGGCCTCACCGTCATGATAACAAGTGTTCAACATAAAGAAGTCTCAACATAGCAAGAGTAACTTAGATATTGTTGTCGAAGTTGAGGACTCACCAAAGCTTTCTTGGAAGTACTGAGCTCGCCACGTGGAGGAGGATGATCAGAAGGAGCTCCTGTCCCTACATGGTAATACCATGTTGGCATAGAATATGCGTTAGTATATTTGCTTGTATTATTTATGCGGGGTGCAATCCAACAATACATAAGCCCATATATTCAAAATGCATAACCATAAGCAATGAACATATATAATCTCAATATGACATGCATGATCAATCTTTGTAATAAAACATGCTTGTAAAAAATTCAACTTGCACAAGATCTTATACATATGTGGGATGAAACCTAAACTGACATAGGCCAAGCAGCTACAACTTTTGACTCCAAGGTATGACACCCCTGTCATGACCCAAGCCTAGGGCCTAGACATGACACAGCAAATGGAAGACCGAAGGGACCCCAAGAAAGCCTCTTACCATGTCATTCACACATCATTGGTCGCGGAAGCAAGATAAGCATTAACAATTGGTATATATAAAAATGGAAAAATGACCAAGGGAAAACTTGATATTCATAAAAGAATAAAAGAGTCAAGCTCATACCATGTACAAACTATAATATCTAACAACACCTCAAACTGGGAATGGAGGTGGGGCCAAGACACTTCTAGGGCTCATGCTCATAATGACAAGCATTCAACACAAGAAAGAGTCTCAACATAACATGAAATAAGTAGATATTATCCTCGGACTTGAGGTCTCACCAAAGCTTTATTCGAGAACCAAAGTAGCCAAGTGAAGGTGGATTATCAAAAGGAGCTCTGGTTCCTACATGGTGATATCATTTAGGCATAGAGTATTCATTAGTACGTTTGAATATACTAAGTATACGGGGTGCAATGTAGCAAAGACATAAGACATTATATTCAAAATGCATAATCATAAGCAATAGGTATATAATCTCAACATGGCATGCATGATCAATGGTTGTAATGAAACATGCTTGTAAAACATTTAACTTGCATATTGCATAATACATGCTGGGAGGAAACCTCAAGTGACATACTAAGCGAGCTACTAATTGGTATCAAAGACTTGTCACCCCCTTGGTAAGGTGATCGAGGCATGTCACCCCCTCGACAAGGTGATCGAGGCATGTCACCCGCTCGACAAGTTCTGGTCTACTTGGCATGGTAAACCATACAATTAATAATTCGAGGCATGTTACTCCCTCGTCAAGGTATGGTATAGCTAGATCGATCCATTTGTATAGCAAGGATAATAATCATCATCCTATGGTGGCACATAGTTTAGAGACTAAAGACTTTATATAAGGACCTTTTGAGTCGAGCCCCAATCTTAAGCCTCAATAGGTGCTAAGTCAAATCCCACGGAATAATTGAAATAATCATAACTTTAATAACTTGAAGAGACACGATAACATGACATAAGTAGCTCTTAAACATGCTTGACCTCTACTAGTGAGCCTAACTTGAACATGAGAGTAGATCGTAATCATACATGAACCCTTGCCTTAACATGAATGACTCATAAGAGGTAAAAATCTTGAAATAGGGCTAAACTTGATACTTGCAATATCATAGATACTTTTCATGAATTCAATACATGCTTGAGAACCCTTAATCGTTGTGAAGTCACTTGACTTGTAAATCATGTAATAAATCATCAATAACTTGAAAATTCTTGTCATGTAATTTTATCAAAAACATGGTGGGTTGATGATACTTGTTCAAAATCATGCAATTCTAGAGTAAAATAATATAAGTAAACTCAATGCAAATCAACCCACCAACATTGTAGTAAACCCCTCATGTAGGGTACCTTGAAATCAATCACAAATGCTCATGATAATTCATAGTTTCATAGATCAAAACATGCATAGTCTCAATAGATACAATTAATTCATGGAATAAACTTGAAATAGACATTCATGCATAAGCAATCAATACTTGGTAAAGACCCAACATGATTTATGTTCATATTTAATAATAAGAGATATCCATAGGCAATACAACTTGAAAATATGCAATTTTTATAAAAATAGAAGGTTGGGCTCCATAGGTTAAAAGGCCCATGGAAGAAGAAGACCAACATGCACTA
The DNA here is from genome assembly GCA_026153255.1 of Solanum medicagineum. NCBI lineage: Eukaryota > Viridiplantae > Streptophyta > Magnoliopsida > Solanales > Solanaceae > Solanum > Solanum medicagineum. The sequence continues at coordinate 8,283 of JAPFFP010069050.1, forward strand.
AAACTTGAATTCCTTGAAATGAACTTGATGTAGACTTAGAGCTTGAAATGAGTCCTTGAGTTCCAAAATTGAGCGTCAAATCCTTAGATTTGAATGAGAGAATTGATAGCGTCTTAGAGAGGTTTTAGAGAGGGTTTTTGTGAGTTATAGAGATGAAAAATGGCTAAGTTTGAATGATTTCACGTTTAAGTGGCCTTGGGACTATGACCCCAATGTACTTGGATGAATTAAGAAAACCAAGGAAAATAATGCACTGGTCTTTGCCCCTGGCGTGACACGGACCAGATTTAGACCATGTATTACACTAGTTCGTGCCCCTAGCGCTATGCGGCTAGGGCGCAACATCCGCTGGAATTGGAAAATTAGCAAAAATTATTTTTTTCATTACGGGTCCTCTAAAATCTGGGTTATACCCATTCCCTACTCAATTGTGCCCCCCGATCGAGAATATGAAGTTGGATTTTAAAAATTATGCACGGATTTTGAGATATATGAATATTGTTATTATGGCGCTTTCCGAAGCACATGAGGGGCGATTCGTCCCCGAATATTAAAGAAACATGCATAAGAGAAGTAATTATTAAGATTTCATCCCGAGATAAATGCAACAAATGCATTTAAACATCATTTTCAAAAATCTCAACATGAATGTGAAAAACCACCATAAGCTTGTCCATAAACATGAATGCATGCAAAATGACATAAGGGCTGAAACTTAAGACTTGATATCATATAGGGGACTTAAATTATTACCTTCGGCTTGCGTTGCATGGAAGAGATATGGATTTAGCTTTTTCATGTACGCTTCGGCTTCCCATGTGACACTTTCAAGTTGTTGATTCCTTCAAAGGACCATGACGGAAGCTACATTTTGTTTCTCAACCTCTTCACTTGTCTATCAAAAGTCTCCACCGAGACCTCCTCATAGGTCAAATTATCTTCTACAATATCCACGACCTCTAAGGGCATTATAGCACTTGGGTCACCACACACTTCCTCAACATAGACACATGGAAGACTGGATGAACCGTATTTATCTCCATGGGCAACTCCAACTCATCTCACCCTTACCAACTCTCCTTAAAACTCTATAAGGAGCCACATACCTTGAGATCAATTTCCCTTTCTTGCCAAACCAGACCACACCCTTCATGGGTGAGACTTTCAAGTAAACCCAATCACCAACCTTAAGCTCAAGATCCCTTCTTCTCACATCGAAGTAGTACTTTTGTCTACTTTGGGCTGTTTTCAGTCTCTCCCTTATCAACCTTACCTTCTCCAAGGCTTCTATACCTAAATTCGGACCAAGAAATGCCATCTCCCCACATCAAACCACCCAATCGGTGATCTACAACGCCTACCATATAAAGCTTCAAAGGGAGCCTTATCAATGCTTGAGTGGTAGCTATTGTTGTAAGCAAACTCAATAAGTGGAAGATATTCATTCCAACTACCTTTAGACTCCAAAACACAAGCCCTAAGCATATACTCAAGAGTTTTGATAGTTCTTTCGGCTTGACCATCCGTTTGAGGATGAAAAGCCGTGCTAAGCTTGGCCTTGGTACCAAGACCTCTTTGGAAAGACCTCCAAAAGTGAGATGTGACTTGAGCATGACGATCCGAAATGATTGACAAGGGTACCCCATGCAATCTAATCAAGTCATGAATATAGAACTTGGCATAATCTTCGGCACCATAAGTCGTTTTAACTGGTAGAAAATGAGATGACTTTATCATTCTATCCACAACAACCTAAATAGTGTCAAAGCGTCTCCTAGTCTTAGGCAACCCAACCACAAAATCTATGTTGATCCCTTCACACTTCCAAGTAGGAATCTCTATATTATGGGCTAGGCCACCCAACCTTTAATGTTCGACTTTCACTTGTTGATAATTGTGACATCCGGATACATATTTGGCAATACCTCTTTTCATACCACCACACCAATACACCTCCCTTAAGTCTCTATACATCTTTATGGATCTGGGCTAAATAGAATAAGATGAATTATGGGCCTCCTTCAAGATCAACTCTCTCAAGTCACCAACGTTAGGCACACATAACCTTCCTTGGTACCTAAGGGCACCATTTGCCCCTTGGGAGAAAACCTCCACTTTACTATCCTTCACAAAAGCCTTCAGCTCTATCAAGGCGGTGTCAAGGTCTTGATTTGATGTAACTTACTCAATCAAAGAAGATTTAGAACCATCAACAACCCCTACACCACCATTTTTAACTTCATCCAACCTAACCCCCAACCTATCCAACAAGTGAACTTCTCTAGCCACCTCTTTTCCACCATCATCAATTTGAGCTAGACTACTCATGCACACACTACATAGAGCATCGGCTATAGCATTTGCTTTGCCGGGATGATAATGCACACTCATGTCATAGTCTTTAAGGAGCTCTAACCACTTTCTTTGTCTCAAGTTAAGATCTTTTTTTGTGAACACATATTGGAGACTCTTGTGGTTGGTAAACACATCAACATGAACCCCATATAAATATTGATTCCAAATCTTCAAAGAAAACACCACAGCCGCCAATTCACGATCATGGGTGGGATGATTTCGCTCATGCACCTTAAGTTGGCTTGAGACATATGCAATCACCTTGCCATTTTGCATCAAAACACACCCCAATTATTGAGGCATCACAATAAACCACAAACCCTTCCAACCCTTCTGGTAGAGCCAAGATAGGAACGGAGACAAGCGTATCTTTCAAAGTCTGAAAACTCTTTTCACATTCATCGGTCCACACAAATTTGGCCTTCGTTTGGGTCAACTTAATCATAGGGGAAGCAATAGAAGAGAACCCATTCAAAAACCTTTGGTAGTAACCCGCCGAACCCCCCAAATGCCTAATCTCCGACATATTCAAGGGTCTAGTCTAATCACTTATCACCTCCGCCTTCTTAGGAGCCACCTTAATGCCATCACCAACACTACATGCCCTAGAAAAGCAACCTCTTTCAACAAAAATTCACACTTTTTATTTTTACCAAACAACATCTCATCCCTCAAGATTTGCAATACTACCCTCAAGTGATTCACATGCTCTTCCTCACTCTAAGAACGAATCAATATATCATCAATACAGACCGCGACAAACATATCAAGGTAGGGTTTAAAGACCCTATTTATGAGATCCATAAATATACCCGGTGTATTAGTCAAAGCAAAAGACATCACCACAAAATCAAAGTGTCCATACAAAGTTTGAAAAGCCATCTTGGGAATATCACACTCCCTCACCTTCACTTGGTGGTATCCATCCAGACTAATGATCAATCTTAGAAAAGTGACTAGCCCCTAGTAGTTGAACAAAAAGGTCATCAATCCTTGGTAAAGGGTACTTGTTCTTTATGGTAAACCTATTAAGTTGCCGGTGATCATGCACATTCTAAGGGAACCATATTTTTTCTTCACAAATAACATTGGTGCATGCTAAGGTGACTTATTAGGTATTATGAAACCCTTTTCAACTAATCCCTCAATTGATCCTTCAATTCCTTTAATTTTGCTGGGCCATACAGTAGGGGGGTATGGACATGGGTTATATATCCAGAAGGAGGTCTATACCAAAGTCTATTTTCCTTTCGGAAGAAACACCGGAAAGCTCATCAGGAAAGTCATCAAGAACTCATTGACCACCGAAAATGACTCAATATGAAGGACCTTAGACTTAACATCCCTAACCCTAACAAGATGATGAAGGCAACCCTTAGAAATAAACGTTTTGGCTTTGAGACAAGAAACGAATGTATGCTTGACCACCATATTATGACTTTCCTACTCAAGGATGGGCTCATTAGGGAATTGGGATCTCACTCTATGGGTCCTACAGTCAATGGAAGCATAATGAGCATATAAACAATCTATCCTAAGAATAATACCAAAATCCACCATGACAAGTTCATTAAAATCACAAGGCAAAACTTTATGCAATACGAAAACGGGGCAATCCCTATAGACTCTTTAGTAATAATAGACTCACCAGCGAAGGTAGACACTTCATAAGGTTCACACAACAACTCAGGACACACATGAAGCTTACTAGCAACAAAAAGAGAAATGAAAGAATGAGTGACACCCGTATCTAATAAAGCATACACGTCATAATCATATAAATCTTTAACAGTGAAGTGCCATGCCAAGTCTAGTGACCCCTAGAGGGGTATGGTTGAGAACGATGATGATCATCTTCATAATCCTTAGTAATCCATGGACAATGCCTCATCTTATGATTCTTTCTGCCACACCCAAAACAAGAACACTCGAATGGTACCTTCCACACTTGTGGTACGTTGGAGAAGCTTGAACACCATCACCTCTGTCCTTTCTTTGAGCATATAGACAATCAACAATCTTGTGGGTCATCTTTCCATACCTATAGCAAATATTCAAATACCTCAAGCACCTCCCATTATGATTCCTTCCACATTTTGGTCACCTTGCAAAACTTACCCCACCATTGCCACCTTCAAATTGAACCCTCCTTCTCCCTTCCTTTGAGGCCACTGGCCAATCTCTCATCTTATGGCCAACACCACCACAATTGAAACAACTATTAGTGCCTGCCAAATAGCTTCCCGGATGCTTCTTGCCACACCCTTGACAAGTGGCAAATGGGACCCTTTTCTTTTTACACTTGGGAATCGATAGACTAGTAGAAGGTGAAGCACCATCAACTCGGGCCCTTTTAGTCTCCTCCTCCCTCCTGTTATCCTTTGAAGTCACCGGGTTACCCACTTGTTAATTAAGTTGAGTATTTACAACCTTGGCCAATAGCAATAGAGCATTACGAACCTCCGCATTCGCTATGTCATTGTTGGGAAGTTGACTCTCAAGTGAGAGATAGTTACCATCCTGTTCACCATTCTTAATAGTTTGAGACATTTGCTGAAAGATAATGGTTAGGAATCCGTAATAAGCCTTAAGGGACTTAGTTATATCACACGACATAGATCATGAAGAAGTGAAACATTTCCTAAAACGCCTCATAGCCTCCCATTCATAGTTATGGGGCGCTTCACAACCATGAATAAGACTCTAATCGATATGGTGTGCTTAATTTCCTAGGATCACTAACAACCTAGTGCTCTAATACAAAGCTTTTCACGACCTAAGCCTAGGGCGTAGATGTGACATGGTGAATTAGAGACCGAAGGGACCCCAAACAAGCCTCTTAGCATATAATTCACACATCCTTGGTCGCGGAAGTAAGATAAGCATCAACAAGTGGTATAACTAAAAAGGGAAATGGGACTAAGGAAGACTTGATATTCATAAAAGCATAAATGAGTCATAAAATCATAAAAGAGTCAAGCTCATAGCATGTACAAACAATAATATCCAACAACACCTCTAACTTCAAATGGAGCGGGGGTCAAGACACTCTGGCCCACCCTCATAATGATAAGTATTCAACCTAAGAAGGAGTCTCAACAGAACATGAAATAAGTAGATATTGTCCTCAGACTTGAGGACTCACCAAAGCTTTCTCCGTGAACCTAACTAGCCACTAGAGTAGGATGATCAAAAGAAGCTCTAGTTCCTACATGGTGATATCATGTGGGCATAGAGTATATGTTAGTACGTTTGAATATACTAAGTATGCGGGGTGCAATGCAACAAAGACATAAGCCATTAGATTCAAAAGACATAATCATAAGCAATAGGTATATAATCTCAACATGGCATGCATGATTAATGCTTGTAATGAAACATGCTTGTAAAACATTCAACTTGCATATTGCATAATACATTTGTGAGAATAGACCTTAACCGATATAGACAAAGTGAGCAACTAATTGGAATCCAAGGCAGGTTACCTTCTTAGTGGGGTGATTGAGGCATGTCACCCCCTCGATAAGGTGATCGAGGTGTCACGACCCAAGCCTTGGGCCTAGACGTGACATGGCGAATGGGGAACCCGAAGGAACCCTAATCAAGCCTCTTAACTTGTCATTACACATCATTAGTCATGGAAACATGTAAAAGACATAAAGAAAGAATAAGGGGCAAAGGGGCTAAGGGATAGCTTGCAAAACATCATCATTAATAGACAAAGAGTGAAAGCTCATACCATAGATACATAACTTATCCAACAAACACCTCTAAATACAAAGATAAGAGCGAGGCCAAGACAAGGTAACCGGACTCACCCTCATAGTCAAAATAGAACATAAAGTACAATGTATCAATACAAAGCAAGGGAAAACATAGACCAAGGTCCCCAAAATGGAGGACTCCCCAACTAACTTGAGTGGTACCGAACTAGCCACATGGAGGAGGAGGATGATCAACTTGGGCTCCGGGTCCTACATAGTGATATCATGTAGGCAAGAGTATGTGTTAGTACTTTTTAATGTACTAAGTATGTACGATGTAATGCAACAAGAAATAGGCATCATAATCGAAATGCATAACAATAGGCAATCAATATAATATAGCAATATGACATGTATGACCAATTCTAAAGTGAAATAGGCTTAAGGAACTCTTACTCATACAAGATATCATATGTATAGAATAGACTAAATTAGATGTCCAAAGTACAAACCCGTTGGCAGGTTAGTGATGATGCCGCCCCATCACTCAGGTGGTGAAGTACTAACCCTTCACTCGGTTGATGAGTACAAACCCCCAACTCGGATGGTGATAATACCGCCCCATAACCTAGGTGGTGAAGTACTAACCCTTCACTTGGTTGTGAGTATAAACCCCCATCTCGGTTAGTAATGATGCCACCCTATAACTCAGTGGAGAAGTACTAACCCTTCCCTTGGTTAATGAATACAAACCTCCATCTTAGTTATCCCGGTTCTTAGACCCCCCGGATTGGGCATGGTCTAATACAACACTTTATATAGAATTTATCATGTACATAAGCTCATCTCATTATCATAACATCAATCATATCATATCTCATGCTTTGGACCTTCAACTCCATAAGAAACCCTAGCCAGTCATTTTATCAAACATTTGGGGTGTATGTAATAGGGGTAAAAGACCATGCAATCTAGAGATGAAATCATGCAAGCAAATCTATTGTAAAACCATCAATTAGCACCTTGCAACACCAATAAGACATTTACAACAAAACTCCTCATCATATCTAACATTAGATCCAAGATTTAGAGCTCAAAACATGCTAAAACAACTATACTTTCATGAACTCAAATCACTGTGCAGTAAATTTCTTAATATACAAGACCCACATGTAAAATCAACTTTAAATCATGCAAATTGAGTAAAAAGGATATTAGGGAACCATGGGTGGAAGAACACAATGACTCGAACCTACATACCTTAGCATTGGAGAAGCTCTTGGTGAAAATTGAAAATGGAGGCTTGAAGCTTGAAGGAAATCCTTAGTTTCGGATGAGGGTTTTGAGACTTGAGTTTTGGAGTGAAACTATGGCTAAGTATTTTACGGAGTATTGAGAAATGTTTAGGATGGTATAGGGGTGAAATTTGGCTATGTATAGATAAAAACATGTTCGGGAACACTTGGGCCCAACACTTAGAATGTTTTGGATGAACTAAAAAAACAGGCACCATTTTAATACAGAGGCGTGACGCGGATTCGTCTCTGGAAATTACATTCTTGAGATTTGTCAATTGGTAAATCTTTGCTCTTAAATTGGGGCTAGACTCTTCTCCCCCTAATTTGGACCCCTTAAACAAGAATATGAAGTCGGATTTTTGAAATAACAATGAATTTTGAGATATATGAAAACTAAAATTCCAGTCATTCTGAGGCACGTTTTCGGGCACTTTTTGGGGTCATTACATGAGGCATGTTACCCCCTTGTCAAGGTATTGTGTAGCTAGATAGATCCACTAGTATAGCAAGGGTAATAATAGTCATCCTATGGTTGAACATAGTTTAGAGACTAAAGACTTTATATAAGGACCCCTTGAATTGAGCCCCCATTTTAAGCCTTAATCAGTGCTAAGTGAAATTCCACCGAATAGTTAAAATAATCACAACTTTAATAACTTGAAGAGATACGATAACATCACATGAGTAGCTCTTAAACATGCTTGACCTCTACTAGTGAGTCTAATGTAAATATGAGAGTAGATATTAATCGTACATGAACCCTTGCCTTAAGATGAATGGTTTACAAGAGGTAAAAACTTGAAATAGGGATAAACTTGATACTTGCAACATCATAGATACTTTTCATGAATTCAATACATGTTTGAGAGCCCTTTATTATCATGAAGTCACTTGACTTGTAAATCATGTAATAGATCATCAATAACTTGAGAATTCTTGTCATGTCATTTTATTAGACACATGGTGGGTTCATGATACTTGTTCAAAATCATGCAATTTAAGAGTGAAATAATATGAGTAAACTCAATGCAAATCAACCCACCAATGTGGTAGTAAAACCCTCATAAAGGGTACCTTGAAATCCATCGCAAAAGCTCATGATAATTTATAGTTTCATAGATCAAAATATGTTTAAAAAGACATTCATGCATACTCAATCAATACATGGTAAAACCCCAACATTATTTACGTTAAACTTTCTTAATAAGAGATACCCATAGGTAATGAAAGTTGAAAACATGTAATTTTCATAAAAAGAGAAGGTTGGGCTCCATGGGTGAATGGACCCATGGATGAAGAGGCGTATACCTTAAACCATAAATTCCTTTGAAATGAACTTGAAGTAGACTTAGAGCTTGAAATGATCCTTGAGTTCCAAAATTTAGCTTGAAATCTTTAGATTTTAATGAGAGAATTGATAGAGTCTTAGAGAGGTTTTAGAAAGGATTTTTGTGAGTTATAAAGTTGAAAAATGGCTAAGTATGGGAGATTTCACTTATAACTGGGCATGGGGATATGACTCAAATGCCCTTTGGTGAATTAAAAAATCAAGGAAAATAATGCACTAGTCCGGCCCCCCGACGCGACGCGGACCATGAACTATACTAGTCTGTGCCCCTGGTGCGTCGTGGCCAGGGCACAGATAGCCACTGGAATTTGAAAATTAGCAATTTGTTTTTTTGCTACGGCTCGTCTAAAGACCGGGTTATAACCATTTCCAATTCAGTTTTGTCCCCTGATCGAGAATACGAAGTTGAATTTTCGAAATCATGCACAAATTTTGAGATATATGGAAATTACGATTATGGGTCATTCTGGAGCATGTCAGGGTGTTTCAACCCCCTTGGTATAGGTGACCTGGCATGATATCTCCCAGTGAAGTGTGGTTTACTTGCCAAGGGTAATTTTCATAATCCAATGGTGGCCCATAGTTTAGAGACTAAAGACATTATATAAAGACTCCTTTAGTGGAGTTTCCATCTTAAGACTCAATCGGTGCTAAGTCAAATCCCATGGAATACTTGAAATAATCATACTTTAATAATATCATGAGTAACTTTTAAGGGACATGATAGCTTGACATGAGTAGCTCACAAACATGCTTGACCTCTACTATTGAGCCTAACTTGAACATGAGAGTAGATAATAATCATACATGATCCCTTGCTTTAACATGAATGACTCACAAGAGTTAAAATTCTCGAAATAGGGCTCAACTTGATACTTGTAAAATCATAGATACTTTCATGAATTCATTACATTCTTGAAAACCCTTAATCATCATGAAATTAGTTAACTTGTAAATCATGTAATAGATCATCAAGAACTTGAGAATTCTTGTTATGTAATTTTATCAAACACATGATGGGTTTATGATACTTGTTCAAAGTCATGCAATTAAAGAGTAAAACAAGATGAGTAACTCAATACAAATCAACCCACCAATATTGTAGTACAACCCTCATTTAGGTTATCATAAAATCCTTCACAAAAGCTCATAATAGTTCATGGTTTCATGCCTCAAATCATGGCTCAATATGCAAAATCAATCCATGGAGTAAGCTTGAAATGTATATTCTTACATAGCCAATCAATACTTGATAAAACTCCAACATAATTTATGTTCATATTTTATAATAAAAGATACTCATAGGTATTGGAATTTGAAATCATGCAATTTTTATGAAAAGAGAAGCTTAGGATCCATGGATGAAAGGACCCATGGATAAAGACCCACATACCTTAATCCTTGTATTTCTTGAAATGAACTTGAATGAGACTTGAAGCTTGAGATGGGTTCTTGAGTTCCAAAATTTAGCTTGAAATCCTTGAATTTGAATGAGAGATTTGATAAAGTCTAGGAGAGCTTTTAGAGGGAATTTTGTGAGTTATAGAGTTGAAAAATGGCTCAGTATAGAAGATTTGATGTTTAAAATGGGCATGGGGGTATTACCCCAAGCCTTTAGATGACATGAGAAAACTAAGGAAAATTTTACATTAGTTCGCGCCCTAGGCATGATGCGGACAAGACGGGGATCACAAATTACTCTAGTCTGCGCCCAGGTGCATTGCAACCTGGGTACAGACATACGTTGGAAATAAAAAAATTAGCAAAAATTATTTTTCGCTGTGGGTCTTCTAAAATTTGGGTTACACCCATCTCCCACTCAATTTTGCCATCGAATCGAGAATATGAAGAAGAATTGTTGAAATCACGCACAAATTTTGAGATATATGGAAATTATGATTATGAGGCATTTCGAAGCATATGAGGGGTGCTTTAATTTAGAAGATTTTTTAAGGCCATAAATCAACCTTTGAAGTCGACATACTTTATTTTCTTTGACTTTTTTCATAAAATCTACAAGTTGTTCCATATATATTTGTTCTTCTAATTCTCCATTGATAAATGCAGTTTTCACATCTATTTGACGTAATTCTAATTCTCCCTTCATGTGAGTATTTTCTTTCACAAGAGGATGTGTCATAACATCATAAAAAGGGATTCATAATTTTATATAGTTTCATAGAATTTCCATGGATTCATAGCAATCTTGGTAGACCTTATCTTTCGTAACATTCATATTCTTGCATAACATAAGGTAAAACCTATCATGAAACTGTATTATGTAGCTTTAATTCAAAACTTGGTGGGTTCATGCATAGAGGCTTAAAATCATGAAATTCAAGAGTCACATAAATGGATGAGGTAAATCATATTCATTAGAAACCACTCAAAACAACCCATCATAGATATTGAAAAATCCTAGTTAGGGCATCATAAAAACTATCTCATAAGTCATCAATTTCATGACATTTCATAGTATCATAACATAGATCGCCAGAATTAAAAAATATTTCATGACATTGAGATTTAAAAGGAGTTCATGCAATTTCATGAATTATTTATAACTTGAAAGTCCTTGGAGAAGAATGTTACTTGTGATTTGTGGAGGGAAGGTCCCCACAAATTAAACCCATATACCTTCCCTATGAGTTGAAAAGGAGAAGTATGAAACAAAGATAAAGAATCCAAAACCCTAGCTTGAATCCCTTTTCCTGGTACATGAAAAAAACTTAGGAGTGTTGTCGAGTGATCTATAGTTAGGATAACTTGAGAATGGGTTGAATAGTACTGTTTAGGGAGTAATAGGTCGAAAAAAGGGTAATTTATAGTCCAAAAAGACGTCGTATTAAGCATAAAATACTAGAATGTATCAAAAATGCCCCTTATAAAAATTTGTCAGATCCAAACCATGTCTCCCCAATTAGGGGTCATAGTAAGACCACGGATCATAGAAAGGGCTCTCGTCCTGCTGAATTTTGAACCTTCTAAAATTGTCTCTGAAACTCAATTTACAAGCTCACTTTATGGCCTATAGACCAGTTTATGGATTGAATCCATCTATAAAGCACCCCAACACATAGAAAATCTTTCAACTTAAGGGGGTCCATCTATGATCGAATTTACGACTCATTTTGTTGTTCAAACTTCATGATCTAGAAACTCCAAAACTTGATCATGTTTGGTTACCTCTCCATAAACATATAGTATGTTCCATATTCTCTTTTATGGACCATAAATCCCACTTATAGGCCTCACTAATACTTGGTCGATTTCATCTCTATACCCCCAAACTACGAACCTGATCTGCGACTCATGAACTAAACCATGAGATATAGATTGGGGTCATAATTTGCCACTATAATTTCTAGATTTGCTCTTCCTATAACTTTCATGTCTTTCTATATGTGAGGCCTTTCGATATCTCCCCCTTGGGAATATTCATCTGACATGTGCTAAATGGAAGTGCTAAGGAGTAAAGAAATAACTACTAATCTAGTTTGAATGCAAAATGCAATGTAAACATCCTATTCATGAAAGTTTCAAACTCATGCTTCAAATATCATTCAAAAATAGCATCATAAACATGATAGTATGCATGAATATAACAAAAATGCAAAATAATTGAGGATTTCTGGAAAGAACACTTAATCCTAAGGCTTGAATAGAGTGAAAGAGTGATAAGTGTATAACTTACACTCATTTCTTGCTATTTTCTTAGGATTTTGTGTTGTTAATTTCATGTCTTGAGGCTAATTATGTTTTGAATGGTATATATTTTTGGTACATATGGCTTAGAATGGAGTTTGCTAAGAAGAATTGAAGTTGAAACTGAATTGGAGCAAAAAAGAGCTGAAAATTCAAAGAAGTATACCTGGTAGCAAACACACTCCGTGAACTTGACCATTAGGCACGCAAATGCAGAGTAGTAGATCTAGAAAGGGCACAAACGCGCCCAACATTGGCATATAGGCAGACCAGCAGGAGGCAAATATCCGGGATGGCGAAATGCTAAGGCGTGGAGGTATAAGCTTAAGTAGATCTCCGCAAATGTGATCAAATCTCTTTGAACGTGGATAACTTTGGTGACTAGCTTCAGGGAAGAATTATAAATGTACCATTTTAGTCCCAGGAATCATACATACATGCACTGCTAGCCCTTGTTCTAGAGGAGAGATTTTGAATACGAAGAAAACATGTTCGTACGAAAAAATAAGAGAGAAAACACACCTTAGTGTAGATTTAAGCTTAGGGTAAGGATTTAGAGTAAGTTCTCTATAAATTCTTGAGAGGATTGAAGAGTGTGAGCTTCACTTTTATTTATCTTTCACTTACTCTTTCTTTCCTTGTTCTTGAATGAATAATTTGCACATTTAATTGATTTTGGATGTTAATTTGTATATGAGTCCTGATTATTTCTCTTGGTTTCATGCTTAGTTGAGGATTTACTTGCAAAATCAAGTGGGTTCCCTTGAAATATCTTTGATTTGATTAAATTGATTTATGGTTCATGCCTACCTTCATGTTTAACTTATGATTTGAGGTCATGAACTTGAATCTAGCTTAGATCTTCAATTATTGCTTTAATTAGATTAGTTAAAGTGGAGGATTTGCATGATAGTCATGGGTTTATATGTTGAGGTCCTCCAATAGGACTTAACAGGTATGGTCTTAGGAGTTTTGCTTTGAGTTGCTCAAGCTAGGCGTGTCTTTTAGTGGCTTATGTGAGAGGCCATAATAAGCTCTTATTAAATACCACATTGTCATAATTGAGGTGTGGTTACAAGTAATCTACCCCACCCATAGAGTTAATTTGGTAATAAGTATGATGGATCGAATCTTGTTTCTCTATCCTTGCTCCCTTGATCAATCAATCCTGCCCTATTTTCCCTTTCCTATTAGGAGTAGTTGTTGGTTCACTCTCCCTCATTTAGTTAGAAATTGCTTGGTACTCTCTTGTCTAATCGAAACCAGTAGCTCGTAGTCTTTAGTCGATTAAATTGCCAATACGTTATTCCTTGAGGGATTCGAACCCGACCTTAAAAGTTGGGTTATTATGATGATCATAATCTACATCTATTGGTGATGTAGTCTTAAACATCATAAAGATTGTGTAATTGCGGGAGAACAAAAGGTGTGTTGAGTTGATTTAAGACTTGTCATTTACTCTATTTGATTTGATCAGTGAGTACTTCTTAATGTTTCTTTGTTTTTGCTTTTGTTGTATGGTTAATTGTGATGAGAACTTTCTTGATGTATGTAAGCCCTTTTTCTATCTCCTTCGGAGTGTTGCATTTCGTGGTAAGCAAATTGGTGTTAAGGATGTGAATGGCGACAAGAGTTTATGAGTCAAGATTGGCTCATGGACTTGAGTCCAAGACTTACCATAGTAGTGGCTCAAAGAAACCAAATGTTCAACATGAGGGATGATCTCAAGAACTTGCTTGTTGCTAGAGGTTATGAGTTGGACCGTTTGAAATGGGAAGTTGTTGACTTGAAAGTAAGCAGCAGAGTAAGTAAGGCTCCCAACTTAAGGGTGATCAACCATTAATTGGAGTCTCAAGAAAAAGGAGTGGTACTTGATGTGGAAGAAATATGGGACCCATACATGTCATCAAGGATAATAATCATCCAAGAAGCCATGATTGAGGAAATGATATTAAAGTTGCAAGAAAAAGCCATGGAAATCTTAGATGAAAACTTTAGTTCATTTGAAATAGGGAGTCTTGCCTACTTGGAGGTCAAAAAATGTGAAGATCAATTTGAGAAGGCCTCGTGACACTCCCATGTCTATCCAAATAGCCAAAAAGGAAAGTTGATATCAAGTTGGGTAGATAATTCAAATCCTCAAAGTGTAGAGACTGATGGAAAATGTTGATGGTCTCTTGTCATCATACCCATGAGTTCAAATGGAAGATCATCTTGAAATTGGAGACGAGATTCACTGCCTCAAAGTGGAAATACAAAAGGGTGGTGAATCAAATTTTGTTCATATTTTAATAAATTCTTGCATTTTAAATTTTTAGAGTAGCTTGTTGATTTTAATTTTTGATTCTTAGCTAACCCTCAAAAGTTTCAAGTCTTTGGTAGTGGTTTTGTACAAGTTTAGAAGTATCAAGATGATTGGAGTTGAAGAATTGGGAAGAAACACTAAACAAAATTGCATAAAGATGGAACTAGGCCATTTTGATCAAATTTCTAGGCCCAAGCATCTCCCATTGTCAATGGGAAGATCACTGAGATAGGCTTGAGATCACCCAAAGTACCAAAAACTTGGCCTAGGTCTAGCACCCAAGAAAGCTCCGCGAAGGTGGTCTTATGTCCATGAATGTGGAGTGCACACAATGCGGAGAGGTGCGAACACGCCTAATTGTTTGGGAAGGTGGAGATCTGAATAGGTGCCACAACTGAAAAGATGAGTTACTTGTGACTTTGTCCTACACCTTTAGAAATAGAATAACACACGTCAGGGAATACAATCTAGTGTGAGGTAAACATTTTTTCAAAAATTTTGCTCTCACACATTTCTAAGAAAAGCTCAAGTTCTTTCTTTCTTCATCATTTTTGTCTCTTTACTTAAAGGTATGTTACTCCTACTCCATCTCCATTCTTCTTCATCAACTGAAATTATGCAGCCATGAAAATGGCTTGACAGTGGGATTGTCAATGTGCTAAATTCATCCTATATGATGTCACATTGTTATTGTCATACTTTCTTTCTCCATTTTTTTTCTTGGCATGAATGTTTTATTATTATGGTGTCTCACTTTTAAAGGTTGATTCTTATGCCTAAATGTTGAAAACCAAAATGAATCTTGGTGCTAGGTTATTAAGTTATGTTTGGATAGTGCATGTACATTATTGGGGATAGATTGGGGTTGTTAACCTGCTAAAATAATGATTAAAATGTGTGCCCTCTATGTGTTTGATGAAATGCCTCTTTGAACTTTGGTGTTAGTGATGACTACCCTCTGCAAATGGAGACACCATGCCGTAAATGAGGAAGTTGTGGAAACTCTTTCCTCTCTGGGAATGTGGATATCCTCCCGCGAATGTGGAGGCCTAGAGTGACTTGAACTCCATGATCGCATTTGTGTGGACACGAATGCAGAGGACAGTTCGTCACTGTGCAAAAACAACAATGTTTCACTATTTGATGCAGACTGTTTCCAATTGACTTCCTTTGTCCAACTATTTTCTAACACATGATTTTAAATTTCTATAAGGTGTTATTGTCATGTTTTCTTTGATTGTAGGTCCAATTGGAGATAAAGTGGAACCTGAACATCCACTCTATAAAAATAAGATCCCTCTGAAAGTGAGCGAAGACGCCTACTTTATTCAAAGTAGATTCCTCTCAGCTCAACATGCCCGAAAGTATTACTAATACTTGGGTGGGACTGTGATGAGAGAGAGGGAGGGGGATTTACTTGGACAAAGTGGATGAAAAGATGTTGGATTTCTTTGACCGATTGCAAGCTTCAGGTTGGATGTTCTTTGCTGATGAACTTATCAAGGCAAATCACATCATAGCAGTCGAGTTCCATGCCAACGCCTTGGAGACTAAGTTTGGACAAGAAATGGCTACCATGATCAAAAAGTGAGAGTCCACTTCACCAGACCACTATCAAACCCACTTATAGGCTACTAGATATAGATATCTAGGTCGAATGCCGAGTAATCATTTAAGGGAGTCTCTTGTACCCTTTTTTATGATATAATTATACTATCAGGACGACAACAACAACAACAACATACCCAGTAAAATCCCACAAGTGGGGTCTGGGGAGGGTAGAATGTACGCAGACCTT
>JAPFFP010069059.1:0-21734 GCA_026153255.1 Solanum medicagineum
ATCATCATCATCATCATCATAATAATAATAATAATAATAATAATAATAATAATAATAATAATAATAATAATAATAATCATATGCAAGAGTAGCTCATCTAAACTTCAAGATCCAACATATGAGAATGGTTCCCATCACATGGGATCTATCTTTTGGTGAGAATTATCCTTTCACCATCTTAACATTCATAAGAGGGACTCCAACATCAAAACATTCATAAACTTTCATAATTGAACCCTCATCATTGAAAATCATTTATCATTAGAAATCTCAATATAAAGATTAGGTGGATTTCATGGGTATAAACTTTAAATCATGAAACTCAAGAAAACTATGCATTAATGTGTTGAAAATAATCAATTTAAATCATTCTTAACTAACCCACCACAATCGTACATACGTCTTTGAACTTAAGACATAGAATCATGCAATTTATCTCATAAAATCATCAGTTTCGTAATAATTTATGCCTTCATTTTCATATCTTTGAATTTCATCAAAAGGTCATAGGAGAAAATTCTTGAAATCAATTTATGCAATTTCATGTAATAGGTAAAAAAATCTCAACATAATTCATGTTTAATAGAAGTAATAGGAAGTACCCATAAGGAATTCATCATTGAACTTGAGAATATAGTAACATAGGTTTTGGGGCTCCATGGATGGAAGAACCAATGAATGAAAAAACTCACATACCTTTTTGAACATTGAAACTTGAAGAATTACTCTTGAAAAACTTTTAGAGACCTTTTTGGAAGTGTTGACTTCAGTCGAGGGGAGTTGATCCAAAGAAATTTGAGAGAACTTGATGGAGGATATGCAGAGAGAAGGTTGAGAGGATTTGAGAGTGTTTAGAGAGAGGTTTAGGTCCAACAATAGGAAATTTCAAGGATTTTCTCATATAAGGGTGTTGGGATATTTCTCAATTAACTTTGCCAACTTAAAATGAAACTTGAAATTTTTATAACCGCCTCTATTGGGGACTTTTCTATTTTGGACAATTCAATCAAAAATTATTTTTGGTACAGGTGATTTAAAAATCAAAGGTGACCCTTTTTCTACACAATTTTGCCTCTTGAAAAAGAATTCGAAGGTCAAATTTGCAAAATAACACATGAATTTTAAGATATTGAAGATATATTCATAGGGTCTTTTAGAGTCACCTTGGGAGGTGTTACAGATAGATGATCTATTTGACCAAATAAAAGGGGCTAGACCTTTTTCTAAGATTGATCTTTGGTCTAAATACCATCAAATAAGATTGATGGATGTTGATATTCCACAAATGACTTTTCAGACTAGGTATGGACATTATGAATTTATGGTGATGTCATTTGGAACAACTAATGCACCGGCAATATTTATGAATCTTATGAATAAAGTCTATAAACCCTACCTTGATATGTTTGTTGTGATTTTTATTGATGACATTTTGATTTACTCCCAGGGTGAAGAAGAGCATGTGAAACATTCAAATCTTGAATAATGAAAAGTTGTTTGCTAAGTTTGATAAATATGATTTTTTTAATTGAAAGAAGTTGTATTTCTAGGGCTCGTGGTGTCGGGTGAAGGGATTACAGTGGATCTTGAAAAGATGAATATGGTGACGAATTGGCCTAGGCCCTTGAATCTAATGGATATTAGGATTTTATTAGGCTTGGTGGGATATCACTGGAGCTTTGTTGAGGGCTTTTCTTCAATTTCTTCTCCTTTCGCAAAGTTAACTCAAAAAGAAGGCAAAGTATTTTTGGACGGATGAATGTGAAAAGAGTTTTCAAACTTTAAGGACATACTTACATATGCTCCTATTTTGGCTTTATCAGTAGGGTGCGAGGGGTTTGTTATGCATTGTGATGTTTCAAGAATTGGTTTGTGGTGTGTATTGATGCAAAGTGGCAAGGTTATTTCCTATGCTTCTAGGGAACTAAAAATGTATGAGTGAAACTATCTTACCCATGGTGTTGAGATAGCAGTCGTGGTATTTGCTTTGAAAATATGGCATCATTATGTGTATGGATTTCATATAGGTATCTTCACTAATCACAAGAGTCTTCAATATGTATTCACCCAAAAAGATCTCAATTTGAGGCAAAGAAGGCGGCTAGAACTCCTTAAAGATTAGGACATGAGTCCACATTACCATCCAGGCAAGGTTAATGTTGTGGACAATGCTCTAAGTAGTATTTTTATAGAGAGTGTAGATCATTTTGATGATGGTAAGAAAGGACAAGAAAGGGAATTCCATCGATTGGATAGATTAGGGGTTAGGTTGGATGAAGCCAAAAATGGAAACATAGTGCTTGTGGATGGTTCTAAGTCTTTGTTGATGGAAGAGGTCAAATCCAAACAAGACCTTTACCCCACTTATTTAAAATTGAAGACATTGGTAAAAGAGGGAAAGGTAGAGGTTTTCTCCTAATGGGGAGATGGAGTCCTTAGGCATCAAGAAAGGTTGTGTTTGCCAAATGATGAAGGGTTGAGCGACTTGATTTTGAAAGAAGCACATAATTCATCATATCCCATTCACTCTGATTCCACAAAGATTTATGGGTATTTGATGGAAGTGTATTGGTGGGTTGGTATGAAGAAGATATTGCAAAGTTCGTAACTGGACGTCACAATTACCAGCAAGTCAAAGCCGAATATCAAAGGTTAGGTGGCCTAGCCCAAGATATTGCGATTCCTACTTGGAGTGGGAAGAGATCAAGATGGACGTGGTAATTATATTTCCTAAGACTAAAATGCATTTTTACTGCATATTGGTTATTGTTGATAAAATGACAAAATCGGCTCACTTCCTATTGGTTAAGATAACTTATGGTGCCGAAGATTATGATAAGTTGTACAACCATGAGTTGGTTAGATTGCATGGGATTCCACCGTCTTTTATTTGACATCATGCCACTCAATTTACTTTATACTTTTGGAGATCTTTCTAAAGAGTTTTTGCTACTAAAGTTAGTCTTAGCACAACCTTCCACCCATAAACGGATGGCCAAGCCAAAAGAATCATTCAAGCTCTTAAGGATATGCTTAGGGCTTATGTTTTGGAATTTCAAGGTAGTTGGGATGAACACATTCCACTTATTGAGTTTGCTTACAATAATAGTTATCATTCTAGCATCGGAAGGCCCCCTTTGAAGCTCTATATGGTAGATGTTGTAGATCACCAGTTGGGTGGTTTGAAGTGCGGGAAATGTCTTTGATAGGTCTGAGTTCGGTTATGGAAGCTTTTTTGAAGGTGAGATTGATAAGAGAAAGATTGAAGATGATTCAAAGTAGGTAAAAGTCCTACTCCAATGTAAGGAAAAGTGATCTTAAGTTTAGTGTTGATTATTGGGTGTACTTAAAGGTCTCACCATTGAAAGGTGTACTTCAAATAGAATCTTGAGAAAACATTGGTAAGGTTGCTTATGACTTAGAGTTGCCTACAGAGATAAGCATAGTTCATTCAGTGTTTCATGTGCCTATGTTGAGGAAGTGTTGGTGACCCAAACTCTATAGTGTCATTGGAAGTTTTGGGTGTAGTGAAAGAGAATTTGACATATAAGGAAGTTTCGATATTGGATAGACAAGTGAAGTGTTGAGGAACAAAGATGTAGTATCCTCTAAAGTGCTTTGGAGGAACCAAGTCCAAAGTGTCACTTGGGAAGCCGAAGCAAACATAGAGAAGCGATATCCTTTATCTCTTCCACTCTAGTCAAGCCTTAAGGTAATCAGATGATCCTTTTTTGGTGTAAAGTCATGTGAGTCAGCCCTTTCATGTCATTTTGCATGCATACATACTCCTAGTAATAAGTTTTGATGATTTTTGAAGCATAAGTTTGGAATTTTATGAAATTGATATTTATATTGCACTGATGCATTTGTGTTGGTTTGTCTAATCACTTCTCTCAGGCGTGTTTTCATCATGTTCGATGACGAATGTTCACAAAGGGGAGATATTGTAATGCCTCCCACACGACTCAAAATATCATTATGGTGTATTTCTTGAATTTAGTAAAGTCCTTGCATTATTTGGCAAATCAAACATCATTTTCTTTTCCACGAGGCAAAATTGTGTAGGAAAAGGTTCACCTTCTACTGTTAGGTCAACCTTATCAAGAAATTATATTTTAGTTGATTTTTCCATAAAAAGAAAAGTGTGTTGCTTGTCCACATTATGGACTTATTTTCGAATAATACAAAAATGGCCTAAACTCATTCCTAGGCCGACTAGAAAAAAATTGAACTTCATGCGAATATATATTGAGTGGGAGCCAAGGCACGGTGTGCCTCCGTTCCACCCGCATACAAACTTTTTGAAC
Organism: Solanum medicagineum; assembly: GCA_026153255.1. NCBI lineage: Eukaryota > Viridiplantae > Streptophyta > Magnoliopsida > Solanales > Solanaceae > Solanum > Solanum medicagineum. Next base: position 4,308 of record JAPFFP010069059.1, read on the forward strand.
TTTTTCTGTCTCAAGTGAAGGCAATTAGGTTATAACCCAATACCCTTATAGACAGGATTCCTCCAACATATCAGCCATTTTATCCCTAATTTATTCTCTAACACTCCCAAAATCCTCTCACATTCTCCCCAAAATTACTCATCCAATTCAAGATTCTAAAGAGATTTAATTCATGTTCTAGCACTCAAGTGATTCTTACAAGTCTCCTTCATTAATTTCAAGTCTTTAAGATATGTGGGCCTTCCATTCATGGGTTCTTCCAGCCGTGGAGTTCCAAAAACTATTTTCATTTAATTCCAATGACTAATTCTTTATGGATAATTCTTATTATTCACTATAAGTATGGTTTGAGTTGGATTTTTGTCAAATATGGATTAATTATGTATGAACTTCTATTGAGGTTTGATACTATGAATGGCCTTACGATATTTTCACTATGCATGCTATGATATCTTGAAAATCTATGAAAGGATATGGATTTTTGAATCAATTTTCTGATATACAAATTGGGGTTTTCCTATTACGATGGTGGGTTGTTTTCACTGACTTCTAAATAATCATGTTTTACTCTATTCATGCCTTATGCTCTTGAATTTCTTCATTTTAAGTTCAATTACATACACCCAACATATTTGACTAAGTTTACATAATAAAGTCTCATATGTTGATGAAATATTTTATGGCAATTTATGTAAGACAAGTATGTTATGATAATTTGTGGGCTCATAAGCATGGGTTGAACTCATGAAACGTTCTGTGATTGATAAGCAAGATTTTGAGCCCTTTATGCTATGTTTTACCCTCATGTGCATAGCATATACTCACTTGAAGGGGTTAAGTATATGAATGAGCTACTCTTACTATGTTGACATGTTTTACAAGTTACTCAAGTCATGATTATACTTATGATTATGTTATGTAGTCAATGGGACTAGACTTAGCATCAAATGAGACTTAAGATAAAGGCCCAACCCAAGGGGTCCTTATATAAAGTCTTAGTCTCATAACTATATGCCACCATAGATTTATATTATTCCCTAAATGGGCTTTTACTAAGGGATCCAGCTAGGTCAAATTACCTACCAAGGTGGGGTATGGTTTACCTTAGCAAGTAGACCTCCCCCTTTTCCAGGTAGAGGCAACATTGAAGTTCCATATAGTAGCCCCCATAATCTTATATGTCGGTTAAGGTCTCCTCCCAATCCGTATGCTATTCGACTATCTTCATGCATGTGTCGACTAAGGTATTGATCATACATGTCATATTGAGCTTATAACCATCGTATATGATTATGCATCTTGTCTACTTATGGATTATGTTCTCTTATTTCATTGAACCCCACATACTTAGTACATTGCAAGTACTAACATATACTTTTGCCTCCAAGGTCAAACTGAAATGCCCAAAAAGTGACCAAAAATGTGCCTCTGAAGTGCCCGGAATCGTAATTTCCATATATACCAAAAAATTAATGCGTTATTTCAAAAATTCGACTTCATATTATTGTTCAGGGGGCAAAATTAAGATGAAGTGGGTCTAACCCAAATTTCAAAGCAACTGTAGAAAAATTTGAATTTTCAAAGTGAGTTAAAAAATAGTGTAAGTTCGCATTCCATCCGCGACACACACTAGTGTTAAAACTATCCTAATTTTTTACTTCAGTCCAAAACTTTTTATGTCTTGGGCGTAAGGGTTCCCACATATGAAAATTCCTACACTTAGCCTTATTTCACCCTCATATCATCCTTAACATTCCCCAATATCCTCTCAAAAACTTAGACTCATATTCCACCCTAAATTCAAGTCCCAAAACACAAGACTAATCTTAAGGATTTCATTCAAGCTTCAAGTATCCATCTCCAATCTTTTTCAAGGGTTCTCCAAAGTCAAGGTATGGGGTTTCTTTCATGGTTCCTTTCACCCATTATGCTCAAGCTTTATTTTCTTACAAATTGCATGATTTAAAGATGATTTACTCATGGGTCTTATTTATTATGAAAATCACTGTACACTATGTTGGGGTTTATGAAATTGTGACTGTTTTGCTATGTTTTGGGCTTTGAAACTAAGGTCTATTGTGAGGTTTGATAGAGGGTTTTTATGTGTCTTACTTGAGGGTGTTACCCAGTATCTATTAATTGTTTTACATTGAATTTTCTTGCATGATTGCACTCTTGAATTTGCATGGTTTTACACTAGCATTGCATAACCTCTAAGTGCATGATAAAATGTCTGGTTATGGTTTCCTGAGGAATTGAAGGTCCAAAGCATGATATATGATATGATTGATGTTATGATGATGAAATGAGCTTATGTAAATGATATATTCTACATATAGTGTTGCATTAGACCATGCCCGATCCGCAGGGGGGAGGGGGGCTAAGAGTCCGGATAACAGAGATGGGGGTTCGTACTTATCAACCATGTGAGGGATTTATACTTCACCACCAAGGTGATAGCGTGAGATTATGATCAACCATGTGAGGGGTTTGCACTTCTCCACTAGGGTGTTAGGGTGAGTTCATCATCAACCAACCAATGGGTTTGTAATTTGGAAATCTTGTTTGGTCTCTTCTACACATATGATATCCTATATATGTGAGTTACTTAAGCGTATTTTACTTAAGCATTGATTATACATGCCATATTGTTATATGATGTCTATTGCCTATTGTTATGCATTTGATTATGATGTTTATCTGTTGTTGCATTGCATCCTACATAGTTAGTAATTTCAAATGTACTAACACATACTCTTGCCTAATGATCTCACCAAGTAGGAACTGAAGCCTAAGTTGATCATCCTAATCCTCTGTGTGGCTAGTTCAGAATCATTCAAGCTAGTTGGTGAATCTTCCATTTCGGGGACGTTGGGCTATGTGTCTCTTATTATGTAATGAGACACTCTTCTTTAGTGCTTATGTTGACTATGAGGGTGAGCTCGGTTGCTTTGTCTTGGCCCCTGCTCTTATCTACGTAGTAGAGGTGTTGTTGGACATGCTATGTATCTTTATTATGAGCCTTGACTCTTTTGCCTCTTGGTCTTGATGTTATGCAAGCTTTCCCCTTAGTCCCATTGCCCCTATTTCTACTCTTTTGAGTCAATACTCTTTTATGTCATTTAAATGCTTCCGCAACCAATGATGTGTAATGATAAGTTAAGAGGCTTGTTTGGGGACCCTTCGGGCTTCCCATTCACCGTGTCACGTCTAGGCCCTATTTTGGGTCGTGACAAACTTGGTATTAGAGCACTAGGTTGTTAGATCCTCGGAGTCCAACACACCACGTCAATTAGAGTCCTATTCATGGTGTGTTGTGCACCACAACTATGAGTAGGAGGTTATGAGGCATTCTAGGAAATGTCTCACTTCTTCATGATCCATGTCATGTGATAGAGTTAGATCCCCTGGGAGTTATCACTAATCCCTAACCATTACATTTCAATATATGTCTCAAGCTACTCAAGATGGTGATATGTCGAATGCAGAGGTTCATAATGCTCTATGGGTAATGGCCAAAGTAGTGACAACATCGGCAATTCAACTCAATCAATAAGTGGGTCCTCCTGAGACTTCTAGTGGTGGGGGGAGAACTAGTGAGGCCAAGAGGGTCCATGTTAAGGGTAAGTTCCAAGGGGAGAGATAGAGGTGTTGTAGTGCCTTATGCTAGGTGACCAAAGTGTGGTAGAGGCCGTGATGGCTCATGCTTGAAAGATACTAATGCTTGTTATGGTTGTGGGGAGATGGGTTATACAATAAAGAAGTGTCCTCATAAACATAAAAAGGGTAAAAGAGGTGATGAGGGGCTGGAAAGGCCTAAATGCCGAAAGTGTAACGAGAGCCATGGTGGCCTATGTTTGAAGAAGTCTAATTCTTGCTTTGGTTGTGGTAGATTCGATCATGAAGTTAGTGGTTGTCCTCTTGCTCAACCGAAAGAAGGTGATGGTGGGATGACTAATCCCAAGTGTCGATGGTGTGGGAATTGCCACGGTGGCCCGTGTCGGAGGAACACTAGTTCTTGCATTGTATCTAGTAAAGCGGGTCACAAGCTAGTGGATTGCCCTTTTGTTCGAAGAGGTTGTAAGGGTAGTCAACTTTTGGATCGAGGTGGTCATGTTGATCAAGTAGCTCAATGAGGGGATGAAATGCCCGATGCTATTACCGGTAAGTTAAAGTTTCCTTCGCTTTAATGTGCGTCATTAATAGGCCCAGTGTGCCACTATTTCTCCTCTATACCTTTTGGTTGCTAGTGGGACTTCTTGTGTGCCCAAGTTGTTGTTTGGACCTTTGGTTCTATTCTTTTGTTGAGTATATTGTTGCTAGGAGGTTCATAGGTGTTGATCCGGGTTTATATTGCATTAGGTCTTGTTTGTGGCTTGTTGGAGTTGGCATGTGGATTTTGATGTCATACTAGGGATGGAATGGTTGCATACATGTTGTGTCTCCATGGATGGTGGGACCCGTAGAGTTAGATCCTGAATCCCTAATGAGCCCGTCTTTGAGTGGGAGGTTGTCAAAGGGTAGCAAGGGAGGTTGGTACATTTCTTGTCATAAGGTACAATTAGTCTCTATGGGGTTGCATTTTATCATCTTGTGAGAATTGGAGATGTTGAACCTAAGTTGTTTTGTAATTAGAATTGTTGGTGGTGGTAGATGAGGCCTTGAATGTCCCTTTCCGATAATTTGGATATGGGGTAGTGTATTTTGGTTTGACTAGTACACCGATTATGCCTACAAGCCTCATGAATAAGATCTTTAGTCCCTACTTTATTAGGCTTATGGTGGTTTAGTGATGATATGTAGGTTCATTTCCCTAATGAAGTAGTGCATGTGAGTCATTTGAGGGTAGTATTACAAAGTTTAAGGAGGAAACTTGGATGCCAAATAGGAGAAGTGGGAGTTTGGTTGTAAAAGGTTTCCTTCCTAGGTCGTGTGGTGCCAGGTGATGGTATTAAAGTGGACCCTGTTAAGATGAAGGTGATAAGAGATTGGCCTAGACGTTTGAACCCATCGAATATTAGGAGCTTCTTGGGCTTAGCGGGCTAATATCAGAGGTTGTGAATAGGTTATCTTCTATTACTTCTCTTATGACTTGGTTGACCCTAAGTAAGGCCAATGTTGTGACTGGTGTTTTGAGTAGGGTGATTTGATAGGTCCGAGAGTTGATATTCCTTGTGTTCTTCCTTTGTCCTAATAGAATTCATGTGTGTGACCCGGATGGTTGCACGAGTCTATTGTAGCTAGAAGGGGTCTATGAGGGTTTCCCCTATTCTAGTTCCATAGAGTCATGTCTTGTGATGTTGGTTGGACTTAGTTTGGGGTGTTGGAGGTCTTGGGGTGGTTTGGCTACTTGCATAGCATGCTATCGATGAGTGTAGAACCCTTAAGGTTGAGGGTAGGTGATATACTCAAGTGTCTTTTCGGACTAGGTTATCTTCTATTAGTATTGATGGAGTTGTTTGGTTGACTTATGCACCGGTGGTGTTTGTGGGTTTCTTGAATAGCGTCTTAAAACCCTACCTTGATATGTTTGTGGTGGTCTCTAGTGATGAGGTTTTGATTTGTTTAGAGCTTGTGAATCATTTGGGGTGGTGTTACAAGTCTTGGAGGATGAGAGGTTGTTTGCTAAATATGATAGGTGTGCATTGTGGATAGCAAGAAGGTGGTTAGAATTCCTTAAGGATTATGAATGAGTATGCATTAGTTTTCCCTGGTAAGGCTAATGTTGCGGTCAGTGCTCTAGGAAGCCTTGCATGTGTTGTTGATGGTGGCAAAGAGGAGACTAGTTAGGTCCATCGGTTGATTAGATTGGAAGTTACGTTAAGGGAAGTTGAGCATGGTGGTGTATCATTCTTGATGGCTCCAAATCTTCTTGGGTTAAGAGGTCTAGATTAGGCAAGGCCTTGATTCCGCCTTATTAGAGTTGGATGTTTTGGGTGAGAAGATGATAGAGTGGAGGTTGTCTCCCAAGGGGGAGATGGTGGTTATGTACCAAGTAGGTTAGGTGTATTTAAGGTTGACAATTGAGTTGAGGATTGTGAGTCCTTATAGAGTGTAGAGGTAAGTTGGTAAGGCTGTCTAAGTTTGAGAATTGCCTATGGTAGGGGTATGGTTTATCCGGTTTCTCATGCTTCTAGGTTGAGGGAATGTGTTGGTGACTCTAGTGCTATAGAACTCTTTGAAGTTGTGGATGTGGTGGAGGATAAGTTGTCTTAGAAGGATATCCGGTGGAGATGTTGGATGGATGAGTGGAGAAGTTGGTTAATGAGGATGTGGTGTTCATTAAGGCACTCTTGAAAGGATAATAAAGTCAAAGGTGTCTCCAAGGAAGCCAAGGCGGTCTTACGGGAGCGGTATTCGTACCTCATTGACTATAATCAATCCTAAGATAGTGACTAAGTTCTTCATGTGATTTCAAGTCATATGTTTCCGCCCCTATGTCATTCATATGCATTCATGTTTAAGTTGGTAAATTTATGATAATTTTACAATTATGTTGAGATTTTGAAAATGCTGTGTTAGATGTAATGTTGTATTCTTGTTAGGGATGATTTGTTCATGATTACTCTTGTCATGTACAATTCTTTTAAATTCAGGGATGAATGTTCCCAAGGGGGAGATATTGAAACGACCCAAAAAGTGCCCAAAAATGTGCCTCGAAAGTGCCCGGAATCATAATTTTCATATATCTCAAAATTCATGCGTTATCTCGAAAATCTCACTCATATCCTCGTTTACTGGGAAAAATTGAGTGGGAGTTGGGTCTAACCCGAACTTTAGAGCAACCTAACAAAATCCGAATTTTTAAAGTGAGCTGAAAACAGTGTGAGTGCGCGATCCTTCCTCGACACGCACTAGTGTTAAAACTATCCTGATTTTTGACATCGGTCCAAGACTTTTAAGTCTTGGGCCTAAGGGTTCCAATACTTGAAAATACCTATACTTGGCCTTATTCCACCCTCATATCATCCTTAACATTCCCCAATATCCACTCAAACACTTAGACTCATATTCCACCCTAAATTCAAGTCCCAAAACTCAAGACCGATCTTAAGGATTTCATCAAGGATTTCATTCAAGCTACAAGTCTCCATCTCCAATCTTTTTTAAGGGTTCTCCAAAGTCAAGGTATGTGGGTTTCTTTCATGGGTTCCTTTCACTCATGATGCCCAAGCTTTCTTTTCTTACAAATTGCATAATTTAAAGATGATTTTCTCATGGGTCTTATTTATTATGAAAATCACTGCACACTATGTTAGGGTTTATGAAATTGTGATTGTTTTGTTATGTTTTGGGCTTTGAAACTAAGATCTATTGTGAGGTTTAATGAAGGGTTTTTATGTGTGTTGCTAAAGGGTGTGTTAACAAGTATCTATTTTATGGTTTTACATTGAATATTTAAGCATGATTTCACTCTTGAATTGCATGGTTTTACACTAGCATTGCACACCCTCTAAGTGTTTGATAAAATGTCTGGTTATGGTTTCTTGAGGAATTGAAGCTCTAAAGCATGAGATTTGATATGATTGATGTTATAATGATAACAAGTGCTTATGTAAATTATATGTTCGATATAAAGTGTTGCCTTAGACCATGCCTGATCCGGGGGGACTAAGTATTTGGATAACCGAGATGGGGTTTGTACTCATCAACCATGTGAGGGGTTTGTACTTCGCCACTAGGATGATAGGGTGAGATTATCATCAACCATGTGTGAGTTTCATACTTCCCCACTAGGGTGATGGGGTGAGATCATCATTAACCAACCAATGGGTTTGCAATTTGGAAATCTTGCTTGGTCTCTTCTACACATATGATATCCTATATATGCATGAGTTACTTAAGTATGTTTTGCTTAAACATTGATTATACATGCCATATTGTTATATGATGTCTATTGCCTATTGTTAGGCATTTGATTATGATGAATATCTGTTGTTGCATTGCATCGTACACACTTAGTACATTCAAATGTACTAACGCATACTCTTTCCTAAATGATCTCACCATGTAGGAACCGAAGCCCAAGTTGATTATCCTCCTCCTCCACGTGGCTAGTTCGGTATCATTCAAGCTACTTGGTGAATCTTCCATTCCAGGGACATTGGTCTATGTTTCTCTTATTATGTAATGATACATTCTTTTTTATTGCTTACGTTTACTATGAGGGAGAGCCTAGTTGCTTTGTCTTGGCCCCCGCTCTTATCTATGTAGTAGAGGTGTTGTTGGACATGCTATGTATCTATGTTATGAGCCTTGACTCTTTTGCCTCTTGGTCTTGATGTTATGCAAGCTTTCCCCTTAGTCCCATTGCCCCTATTTCTACTCTTTTATGTCAGTTAAATGCTTTTGTGATCAATTATGTGTAATGATAAGTTAAGAGGCTTGTTCGTGGACCCTTCGGGCTCCCCATTCGCCTTGTCATGTCTAGGCCCTATTTTGGTTCCTGACACTAACCATTTAGGGACCAGAACTCCTATTCATCTACCTCCTCGAGGCTAAAATGTTAGGTTGAAAATTGCTATGGACGAGTCTTCCATTTCAAGGACAACAACTATTTATTTCATGCTTATGTCAAAGGCTTATATACTTTTGTATCTATTTTGAGGGTGAGCCCCTGCGATTTCTTAGCTCCCATTGCACTCGTGATTAGAGGTGTTGTTAGATTTTGTGAAGTGTTGACTCTTGAGATGATTATGTAATAGTGGATATTTCCTTCAGTCCCTATCCCTTTTATGTATTTGATGAATGATGATGGCTTGGGATGATCTTTCTAAGTCACTACTTCCCCATAGCTTGAGTCCTACTTACCTTCCCTTAGCCTTTGTTTGTGATTAGATGATAGAAGTTCCTATCTTTTTTATCCTCATAGCTTGAGTTCAAAGCCCTGGTTCTCTTAGTCTTGTTTGTGAATGCTTGATTTACATTTTCACAACCAATGATGTGCTATGTATGTTATGTGGCTAGTTTGAGGTACCTTTGGTTCCCCATTCGCTGTGTCATATCTAGGCCTTAGGCTTGGGTCATGATACTCAGTTAAGTATGGTTAGTTGTAGGTTTCTTTAGTGTCGATTTTTTCCCATGTGATCTATCTAGTTACTTTACTTTATATTTTAGCTACTAACCATTGTTTTGATTTATTCCATTTTTTATATTGCTTTTACTTTTCTTACTAAGACGACTTATGGTGACTACTAGGTACCTTTTGGCTTGGTATCATACTAGATTTTGCATCTATTTTCATGATGTAGGTCCAAACACAAGTTACCAATACTGATTTATTGAGTTTGCACTACTTTGTTTTGGAGATGAGGGGTGAGAACTTGATGTTCTTGATCATTTCTATCTTCTTCAACACTTTGTGGATTGTTTTTTGTTATTTTGAGACAAGTCTGATGTATTTAGTGCTTTGGTCCAGTTTTGGCACTTGTATCTATTTTTTCAATAGCTCTGCACTTGTATCTTTCAGGTTCTGGGAGGGATCATTTAGATTGTATAGATTTTAGTTATTCCACTCATATATTCTATTGGTATTTAGATGTATTGCTTCTTGTCTAGTGTCTACCCTTAAACCTATTACTATCAGTCCTGAGTTACAGATTGACTTTCCTATCGGTCGATTATAGTTAGTGCCATCATGACTTAAGAAAATCGGGATATGACACAAATAATTCTAGAAGGCCTTGAGCTTGAAGAACATGAGTTGGAATCATCTCGTAAACTTAGTAGAACTGCCTAATATAATTTGAGCTTTATTTAAAGCATATAATTTTAGCATGAAATTGCACAAGGTATTCCCCAAATATGGTGGTCTTGGTTTTTTGTCTTCATAAGAAAAGTCTTACAAAAACACCCTTCCTTCTACTTTAAGTTGAATCAAAGTATATTTTTGCCCTTCCACACCACCATCACCGTGCGCCCTTAGGTAGTCATTGGCAAACCTTCTATTAGGAGCATGAAAAGACCCTTGGCCTTGATGAAACAGCCACCCTTGGGACTTTGGAACTTACCATCAAAATGGGCACTCTTGGCCTCATTACCTAATGATGTTCACGCTCTAATAAGAAAGCGATCACTGTCAGTAATTAACCTAACCGGAGGTTAGGGTTGAATCCACAAGGGAATACGGGGCTTGACTATATAGATCCACTACCAATCATTTCAAGCGTTGATTACTAAAATCTCTAAAAGGGGGTTTTTCTTTGTAATTTAAGAACAAAAATAAAAACTAAACTAATGATGCAGGAAGACACTCAAATTTAGGGAAAACTTGGGAATTGTGTTCCCCATGATTCGTTGACTCAATTACCCTAGACAACACAACTCTAATTTAACATGCCGAATGGTAACTTAGGTTGTACCAGCCCTCTTATGAATGTGAAGGCCGAATTTCACAATAACGCATGGTCAGCAACGATGGTGTACCAACTAACTATTACCCATTGTCCCAGTCAACCTCTCCTTGGTCAGGCTTGGTTGATTAGGCAAGAACACATCGATCGAATCCTATCATTTACTTCCTTTTTCCTATTTGTCAGTACCTTGGTCGGGATCGTGATAGTAGGCGATGTTTCTTGTTGGCCACCACCAAACAACAAACAAGATTAAGGGAAATAAATAATACATGCAAAACCCCAATCAAAGAAATGCACAAAGTCTAAGTTATTTCAAGTCAACTACTCATGGTTCCCACAACCCCAAGTTGTGGGTGTTTAGCTACTCATGGTTAAGGCAAAATCAAGACCAATACAAATAGAAGATAGAGTTGAGAGTTTAACTAAAAGAATGAAGAACAAAAACACCACAAATTGCAAACCACAAGCTTGGATTAATGGACAATGAGTACAATGTGTGTTTTTGCAATCCCCAAAAGTGGGTCTTCAAATTAAAAAGGAGAATCTACACTAAACCCTAGAAAAAACCCTAAGAATATTCAAAGTGTTCCCGCACAATATTCAATGTATCAGCTCTCCTCAAGAAAACACTATCATAAAGTATTTATAGTATTTACAATTTAACCCTAAAAAGTAAATAGACAAGACAGCTGGAAGCAGGTATGTCACGCAGGTACGACTCATAGGGTGACCTACGAGTTGTAATCGGGGTCTCATATCAAGAACTTTGCATTTCATACTTAACTATTACGACCCACTTCTTCAAGTCGTTGCCTGGGCTACAACTCATATGCTCCTCTTGTAGTCTTGGCCTTCAGTTCTTGGTCCAAACTTTAAGCTCTCTGTTTCTTGCTACGAATCCACCTATACGAGTTGTAGTGAGACTTACGACTCATTGAGCGGCCACATAGGGCTGACCTCCACTTAGCAGATTTCTAATTTTTGCTCTTTGTTTGTTGCTACGAGATCTCCCTATGACTCGTAACTTGAGTTATGACTCATAGGACGGCTCGTATCTACTGCACTTCAGCAAAATATGCAATTTTCTCCCAAAATCATGTGAACATATCTTTTCTGCAATAACAATATAAAAACACATAAAACCCATACAAAGTCGCATTAATAACTCACAAAATCCCCTGATTTAGGCATCAAATATGTTGTATTTTCACAACACCCTCAACTTAGAATTGTTGTTTGTCCCTAAGCGATGACTCAATCTAAGTAGACAATGAGAAAAACATAGTAGTTAATCTAATGGCATATATTTCATTTACTCTAATTTATGTACTTGACTTTTATTTTCAAAACCAGATTGCAAAGCTACTAAGCAAACCAAAACACAAAGATGTATCTAGCAATCCAACTATGACAAACAAAGGAGTATCAACCATCCACAATCACTGTATTAGTCAGATGTTATTAATGCAGGGCAAATGCCCTCACAGTAAAGAAGTCCCTCTTACTCACTCAAAAAGCATTCAGAATTTAGGGACTGTACAAGCATTCTTACTCTCACAAATGAAATTCATGTAAAATGACTAACACAATGGGCTTGCCTTCATACTCAAGTTCCGGATTGGTGACAAAGTGGATTTGGATCACTTTAGGACTTAATGGCTTGTAACATAGGCTCAAAGGGCTTTGGTATAGTATTTTAGGCATGTAGTGACTAAAAGCTATCCTTGAACGATGTTTTTTAACACTCTTACCTCCGTAACTCAACAATTTTCATTAAATCCTTCCTTATTCTTCCTTTTCAAGCTTTTCCCAGGTGTTTTCTTTCTATTTTACAGTTATGCCTCATTTTTTAACTCATTTTAGCTATCTTCTTCAATACAAGGTGACTTTTCTTAACTTTCCTTTCACCCGGCACATGACTTCTTCATTTCTTTCTTCCTTTCCAACTAACCTTCTCATTTTCATTACTTCACCACAACAAGGATCACACTCAACTTAGGCTTTTCGTCTGAGGTGAACTACACAATATTTATTTCTCAAACCAGGACCACTATTCGTAGCCATTCTCAACTTAGGCTTTTAGCCTCAATCGAGGTTCACATGTTCAATGATAGACCAGGGCAAGTATCAAGGTATTTCATAAAACAAGGCTAGGCTAGTTCGGTGTCAATAAAGAATAGGTACATGAAAAGCTCAAATAATTAGACCAAGGGATCAACTATCACATTTGGTAGGTCATTTAGGCAAAAGTGAATTTCCCTAAAAGCACAATGGCCTAAGATTCTTTCCCTATCAACCAAATCACCAATCTAATCTTAGGGTAGTAAGGCAAGTTCTGAATCCATACATAACACATGAATGCAGCAAAATAAGCTCTCACACACATGGCATTGCACACACAATCAAGTATAGACTCACAGGTCATGCTTCAAGCATCAACTTGCCTTCTCATTATCAGAACAAATATTGCCAGATAATCATATGCATGATTGCACTAATAACCTACAATCTCAAAAATTTTGAGGGTACCGAATTTTTAAAACATTCAAAAAGCATTTAAAAACTATATATATACCAAAAGATCATAACTATTATATACCTACAAATTATCTACACTACCTAAACATATTGGTTCAAGAGAAATTAAAACATCCAAAAGGAAAAAGAAGCACAGCAAGAAAACCTTAGGATCAAAAATAGGGGAAGTTATGGACTTGAGATTACTCAGACTTCACCTTAATCCATAACTTCCCACACCCCAACAAAAAATATGCTTTGTCCTCAAAGCAAAGACACATATAAAAAACAAATAGCCAAAACATATATAATATATATATATATATATATATATATATATATATATATATATATACACACACATACATACATACAATATATATATATATATATACACACATACATACATACATATATATATATATATAAAACAACATTTCTAAACCAATCATCCAAACATAATTAAAAACAACATTCAAAACAAAACATTTAAACATATCCAAATCATCAACTAAAAGAAGATATTGTCTAACAAAAAGAACAAAGTATCCATAAATAGCAAGGGGTCAAAGTATCAAAGACTTGGTGCTCAAGCACCGGCATCTGTCTGATCCTCAAGGTCCTGGGCTACGGTCTCGTCCTTTATAGTCTGGGCTGCAACTGCATGTAAACTACTCTCCTCCCTATGTCATCTGGTGCTCTCGATCACTCTATATAGCTACTAGAGCTGGGGACTCCTACACCACCTTATCTGGTATCGGCTCCTCCTCCAGTGTTGTTGCCTCGTCATCAGTTCTGGGCCTCTTTTGGTTCACCGCTAGGTCATCACTCTCGAGAGGCCTCTTCTCGTGGGCATGTGGGCGGTCATCGAGCCAATCAAAAATATTATCACCCGTAGCGCCACCTCCGGGACTGGTATCAGGGCCGCTAATGTCTTCAATAAGTCGGCCTTGAACTTGGCCAACTCCTCTGTCACAGCACTCATGTCAGCAAGCCTGGCATTTTTTATCCTCTTCTGGGCTCGATCCTTGAAGGCATCTACTCTGGTATCCACTGCTATAACTCTCTCATCTATCAACTCACAAGCGAATGCCTTGCCCTTCTCCTCTAAGTCCTTGACTATTTGACAGACCCATTGCCTGATCTGGCTAGCTAGCCTCTGCAACTGGAACTCTGTTATAGCTACCCTGCGTACCAATGCCTGAAAAGAAATAGCAAATATAAGAGAGTCAACTTGTATAGTAGAAGGTGTTGATTAAGGTGCTAGAAAATGGCATCATCTTGTTCTCAACTGCTGGAAATGGCCCTGAAGTAGCTGGAGTAGCACTGGTGGAGGATAGGGTCACCTCCTGCGTCAAACGCTCAACAGGGAATGGATCTGGTGGAGGAGAAGCTGCTCTTTATAGGGCCACCAGGCTCTCATCAGCCTTGATCAGGTTGGGATCCATGGTGAGCATGACATCTACATGAGGGTACAAGTGGAGAGAAACATGTATCCCAGTTGCATTGCATAATCTATGTGTCAAGATGGAAAAAGGCAATGCATTTTGGGTACGGATTACTAACTCGTGGATCTACTCCACCATAATGTGAGCCCAGTCAATCTCTAGCCAGCTAGAATGCTAGCTAGTAGCACACCTCTCTCCAATGTGATCACATTATCCGTTAATATAGGTATGATGCGCCAATGGAGAATAGACTACCAAAATTTTGCCCAGAATGAGAGGTGGGACTTCATAATATAATCGGTGTGGTTTGTGACCAACGTAGGCTCAATACCCGTATCGTAAATCTAGACTGCTATCCACTTGAGGAGCTATATTTTTTAACCCAATATTCACAGCCTTCCTCATCTTAACAATTCGGATATCATATTCAGCGGTGGAACAGGGTGCTCAGCAGTTTCTCCCAAACTGGACCCTCCTAATAGTCTTCTCTGAAATATCAACAATTTCACCCCGGACTAAGACTTCACACAACCTTGACCGCTCTATAGCTTTCTTCCCTCTAAGAAGATATTGGAGAATAGTGGCAAATAGGCAGCATAAAATTCTTGGACTAGATATAAGGCATACTTGTCCAACTTCTGTGACAGTCATCCAAGCCCGTGACGGTTGATCTCTGCCTCCAAGTCTGGTACCCTACTCAACTTGGAGTTGTTCAGTCTCGACTCCTCATGAAATTTTTGAACAGGCTTCCCTTGACCCTTTGGTTCAAGCCCTTTATCGTATGTTTCCTTCATGCCTGGAACACACTATCTAGTATTTCTAGGGTCTGTGGAAGTGACAATAACAGTAGGGTCTACCGGACATTGAGAATTTGCCCCCTCAGGTTGGGTTTGAGATGCCTCTATAGACCCTGACTCCGAAAGTGAGAGGCCATCATCCGACTCATCCTCATCACCCTCCTCTTCTGACTGGGAGGGGCTGGTAACTTCCATAAATACCAGTGTAGTGCGGGCTCGAGTCTGATCATATTTGCCTCGAGGTCTATGCAAACTCTGTAAGCTTCCACAGATCCCTCAGATTGCTCTTCATCAGAAGGGTCATCCCTCAATCGTCGCACCAAAGGTTTAATAGCTCCTTTTCTTGCCTTCGGTGCCATATGTCCTGAAAATCCAACCCCAAAATACATCGTGAGCACCATGATATTTGATCAAAAAGGATTCACACAAAGAAGAATCAATAAAGAGCACCAAAAATAATAAAACAAAACATAAACACAGTGCACAGAATCAATTGTAGATCTACAGGTACGAGACACAGGTATGACTTGTAGGGTATCCTACGATCATACAATATCCTCATAGAGGTAAGGTGCCTAAAAAATAACATTCTAATCACAGATACGAGGCTTAGGTACGACTTGTAGGTTGACATACGTGTCATATCCTTGGCTAGTAGTAGGGAAAAGAATACAATTTCAGAACATGGCAGGTCCAACGAGTCTCTCACTATGATTCGTAGTAGGCACTATGATTAGTAGGTGGGTCTCGTATGGTAAGTGTTAAGGAACCTCAGGTGACTATTGCCTTCTTTGAGGGGCAACTATGACTCGTAGGGTGACCTACAACTCGTAGTCGGTCCCCGTAGCGAAAAACAGAAGGTACTTGTGTGATGTGCTATCAAAATACAAGATATTTGATGCCTAAGACAAGGGATTTTGTGAGTTCTTTATGCGACTTTTTATGGGTTTTATGTGTTTTATGTTGTTTTTGAGAAAAGTTAGGTTGGCATGATTTTTGAAGAAACGTTGCAGAGTTTGCTGAATCATAGGACATACGAGCTCACTTACAAGTCGTAGGATGTGCATAGCAAGAAACAGAGACCAAAATTAAGACATCTGATAAGTGGAGGCCACCTCTATGAATCCATCCAATGAGTCGTAAGTCTCACCACAACTCATATAGGTAGACTCATAGAAGGAATCAGAGAGCCAAAATATTGGACCAAAACTTGAAGGTCAACACTACTAGAGGAACATATGAGTCATAGCTCAAGCAATGACTCGTACTTGTGGGTCGTACAAGTTCAGTCTAAGATGCCAAGAACCTGATACGAGACCTCGACTACAACTCGTAGGCCACCCTATGAGTAATACCTGCAAGGCATACCAGCTGCCAGCTATATTTTCTGTCTTATTTTTAGGGTTTATTTGTAAGCACTATAAATACATTTAGTTCGGTTTTTAGAAGAAGACCCGAGATTTTTAGAAGATAGACCTTGCCTTTGAATATTCTCTCAAGAATATTTTAGGGTTTTAGATGTTTATTATTCTCTCTTAGAAAACCCATTTTGGGGATTGCAAATTTTTCCTTATACTCATTATTGATCAATCAAGCTTTTGGATTTTCAATTTGTGGTGTCTACAATCTTCATTGCTTTTGGTAAAACTCTCAACTATATCATTTATTTGCATTTTTGCTTGTCTTTCCTTAGCTATGAGTAGCTAAGCACCCACAACTTGGGGTTGTGGCAATCATGGGTAGTTCATTTGAAATAACCTAGATTTAATGCATTGCTACGATTGGGGTTTGCATGTATTGTCTATTTACCTTCATTATGATTGTCGTTTGGTGGTGGCCAACACCAAATCCCGCCTACTATTACTAGCCCGACCAAGGTGGTGACGAATAGGAAAAAGGAAGTAGATTAGGAATCGATTAATGTGTTCATCTCGTCTAATCAACCAAGCTTGACCAAGGGGAGTTTGACTAGGATAATTGGTAATGGTTAGTTGGCACGCCATGGTGGCTGACCAAGTGTCATGATGAAATTCTACCTTCACTTTCACAAGAGGGCTGGAAGAACCAAAGTTGCATGTGAATTTTCAATTGTTGTTATGTTACCTAGGGTAATCGAGTCAACGAATCATAGTGAACATAATTCCCAAGTTGTCCCCAAAATTGAGTATTTCCTCGCGTCATAGTTTAGTGTTTATTTTACTTTATTTTTGAATCACAAGAAGACCTAAACCTCCACCCTGCGGTCAGAAAGTACGCAAATTTTTTTATTTTTATCTATTTGATTTAATATTTTTATAATGCGGTGTTATG
>JAPFFP010069082.1:0-16437 GCA_026153255.1 Solanum medicagineum
TTGGGATGAATATCTCCCACTCATTGAGTTTTCTTACAACAATATCTACCACTCAAGCATTGATATGGCTCCTTTTGAAACTTTATATGGTAGAAGTTGTAGATCCCCGGTTGGGTGGTTTAATGTGGGGGATATTGCTTTGTTAGGTCCGGATTTAGTCATAGAGGCCATGAAGAAGGTGAGGTTGATAAGGGAAATATTTAAAATAGCCCAAAGCAGACAAAAGTCCCATTCCGATGTAAGGAGAAGAGATCTTGAGTTTCAGGTTGGTGATTGGGTTTACTTGAAAGTCACACCTATGAAGGGTGTGGTCAAGTTTGGCAAGAAGGGGAAATTAAGCCCAAGATTTATGGGTCCTTATAAAGTTTTAAGGAGAGTAGGTAAGGTTGTACATGAGTTGGAGTTGCCTATGGAGATGGATATGGTTTAGCTGGTCTTCCATATGTCCATGTTGAGGAAGTGTGTGGGTCACCCAAGTGCTATAGTGCCCTTGGATGTTGTGGTATTGTAGGAGATAATTTGACTTATGAGAAGGTCCCGATGGAGATTTTGGATAGACAAGTGAAGAGGTTGAGAAATAAAGATGTAGCTCCGTCAAGGTCCTTTGGAGGACCAACAAGTTGAAAGTGTCACATGGGAAGCCGAGGCGGACATGAAAAAGTGATATCCATATCTCTTCCACTTTACTCAAGTCGAAGTTACTAATTTAAGTCCTCTATATGACTTTAAGTCTTAAGTTTCAGCCCTCATGTCATTTTGCATGCATTCATGTTCATGATAACAAGTTTATGATGATTTGTGATGTTAATGTTGAGACTTTTTGGAAATGATATTTAAATGTGTTTGTTGAATTCATGTCAAGTTGAAATCTTCATGATTACTTCTCTTATGCATGTTTCTTTGAAATTCGGGGATGAATGTTCCCAAAGGGGAGATAGTGAAACGCCCTGTGCTTCAGAAATGCCCATAATTGTAATTTCCATCTATCTCAAAATCCATGTGTGATATCGAAAATATGACTTCACATTCTCGATTAGGGAGCAAAATTGAGTGGGAAATAGGTATAACCCGTATTTTAGAGGATCTCTAGCGAAAAGTAAATTTTGCTAATTTATGATTTACAGAGAGCATTCGTGCCTTGGCCGCGACGCACCAGAGGCGGAGAGCAATACAAAATTGGCCTGCGCGATGGGCCCATATTGCGCCAAGGATACAGACCAATGTAAGTTTTTTTTTCTTGGTTTTTCTATCTCGGCCAAGGGAATTGGGGTCATAGCCCCATGCCCACTTATGCGTGAAAGCACTATACTTAGCTATTTTTCAACTCTATATCACTCGAAACCCTCACAAAAACCTCTCCAAGACTTAACCAAATATCTTACTACAATTTCAAGGATTTCAAGCTTAACTTTGGAACCCAAAGATTCTCTTCAAGCTCTAAGTTTTCTTCAAGTTCATCTCAAGAAAACTCAAGTTCGAGGTATGTGAGTTTCATCCATGGAGTCCAATCTTCTTTTTTATGAAAATTACATGTTTTCAAGTTGTACTACCTATGGGTATCTCTTATTATGAAATATGAGCATGAATTATGTTGGGGTTTTTTAAGGACCCGAACTTTTGTATAGCTTTAGTGACGCTTGAGATTGGATTTTGAAAAGTTTTGGACTAAGGTGACACCTTATGGAACATCCAAGCTCAATCTAAGTTCACTTTCAAGACTTCAATTCAAGCTCATTTATGTTGTTTAAGGCCATCATGGGTCCCCTACATCAAGCCAAGTTCGAAGGGAATTTTGTTGGCTAAGTTTGACATAAGAATCGATAGAAAGGTCAACTTTAAAGGGGTATATCTCTTCTCACAAAAGAAACTAGGTAAAACATGACCTACCAAAGGAAAGCCCTTTGAGTTAGCTTTCTAATGCACTTGGTTTCATCTCATTTGGAGTTCGGATGAAGGAGTTATGACATTTTCGTGAGACCCTCCTGTGCAGTGATGTCACACAGACAGTTTGACGGGCAGTGTTGCCTTGGACTAGCTGTTTGGAATTCCTTTTAGTTATCTTTGCAATGCACTTGGTTTCACCTCATTTCGATGTCGGATGAAAGAGTTTTGATCGTTTTCATGAGACCCTCTTGTGCAGTGGTGTAATATGAATATCTTGACGGGCATTGATGCCTTTGACGGGCCATTTGGGTCAGCTGGGACTGGAAAAGGCCATTCTTGGCCTAAGGAATGTGACATGGCCAGTGGCACGGGCCGTGTGGCTTGCCACTGACCGTGTGGAGGGTCGTGAAGTGTGCAAATTAGACAAGGTTGACATGAGGGGGAGTTTTGTGGCTAAGTGTTGTGCCACAGCCATCTTCACAGGCCGTGGCATGCTTAACAAGCCATCTGGCAAGGCTTGGAGCCTCCTGCTCCCATTTTTCCCACCAAGTATGGTTGGAGGGACCACTATACGGTTCGTGTAACACCACACTCTCTGTGAAAGTGGCCGTCAAAGTGACGTCGACGCTAACTTTTTCTCAAGTGTTCCAATTCCAATTTTGAGGCTAAGTCTTGTTCCACGGGCACTCCACACGACCCGTGGAGTTCCACACGGCCAGTCAAACCTCCGGTGCGGGCACACTTTGTCAAAATTTCCATCCGATCACTAATGGAGTTTTCGTAAATTTTAATTACTCTAATGACCTTCTTGGACTTCCAATACTATCTTAACCTTACTACAAGACTAAACCCTATTCCAAAGGATCAAACTCATTATTCTCATCTCAAACACATCTCAATTCTCTCAAGAGCCTTCATCAATACCCTAATAAAGTCAAGGAAACTCAAGAGCAAACTTTGGATTCCAAGACTCACTTCCAAACTTCAAGCCTTTCATAACTCAATTTCAAGAAACTCAAAGTCTTAGGTATGTCGGTTGATCCTTGATTCCTTCCAATCAAGGAGACCCAAAATTATTTTAAAGGAAACCTATATGGATTTTGCTTACTTAAATTTGAGGTTTTGAATATTATGATTTCTAAAATTCTATTGATGCATGGGTAGTGTTTATTTGATAATTGTAATGTGATTTTAAACCATTATATGAAGGTTTACTTTGGGTTTATGAAATTACAAGCAGGTATGTCCCTTCTTAAAAGCTTGTTTATGCATGGGTGAACTTATGTTGGATTTAAATATGAAATTATTGGTGTATTTACTTTAATTTCATAATATACTGTTGATTTTGGATCAAATCCTAATTATCCATACCCTCTTCATATCATACATAGCATATGCATTCATGTTCATGAGAATTTATGGAAATTATGCTATGGTTTAAGCCCATTATGTCTATGATATGATTTTGATAAAATATTGAATATGACAAGAATGTGATCACATATATGTCTATTGAATATGGCTCTTTGAGCATTTTGGGTACTTTCATCATTTTGTATACGAATGGGCTATTCCTATCCATGATTAAAATGACTATGAAGCTATGATTTTGGCATTTGAGTCTAAGTATGAATTCCTATGAATGGTATTTATCTTTGAAGATTAAGAATGCATTGAAATGATCTTGGAAATAAATATTGTCTTGAAAGCATGTGTGTGTGTGTGTCTATATATATATATACACATATATGTATTCCTGTGGGATGACGACTTAGCACCGATGGATGGAGGGTTTGCTCTATTTCCTTAAACTATGTGCCTAGCATAGTTTCCATTCCAAAATGGGAGTTGTCCTGTAAGGAAAGATGCCTCTGAAATAGGAGTTGTCCCGTAAGGAGAATAAATACTTTGATTTGATTTGTGATTTGTGAAAATCCAATCCGAAATGGGAGTTGTCCCGTAAGAAAGGTTACTTCATGCGAAATGGGAGTTGTCCTGTAAGGTGATGTATGGTCTACGCTTGGCAAGTAAACCACCTCTTTACCAATGAGGGGATTTCATTAGGATTCCAAGTAGTAGCTCGCTTGGTCTTACTCATGTCGATTAAAGTCACATCCACATTATATATGAGCATCATTTGCATTAATGCATCATGAATTTCATAGTATTTTGTTATATTACATTCCTTGCTGTAAATCTCTTTCTACATTATGTGTCCTTGTCATTTAACATTGATATGCAGGTTTTGGTAAATTACATGCATTACACCCTGTATACTTAGTACATTCAAATGAACTAATGTATACTTTTGCCTACATGATCTCACCATGTAGGGTCCGGAGATTACTTTCATCCACTGTTCAATGGCTAGCTCGGATTTTGAGATATTGGTTGTGGTGAGTCCTATCTTCCAAGGACAAGCCACCATTCCTCTACCTTAAGTTGCTTTTGTTTATATTATTTATACTTTCAGGATGAACCCGGAACATGTCTTGGCCCCCGTCCTATCTTATGACCAAAAGTATTGTCGGATATCTTATAGACTCTCATTGGATCTATGTGTTATGTGTTGTATTTGAACCTTATGATCATGGTTATTTTTTGGTTATGGATATTATGGTTTGATTATGGGAATTATGATATATATTTATGTTTGATGTAGAAGTGTAGAAGATCCTAAGTCCCGAATTGCCCCCATAACGTGAGTCATACTTACCTGTCCCTTAGTCATTATGTGTTATGTACTATGTGAATTCATGCTAATCTCTTTTCCTATGATATTCCCATAGCGTGAGTCCTACTTTCCTGTCTCTTAGAACTATGTGTTTAATTTTGAATGAGCTTCCGAACCGATGATGTGAATTTGGATACTTTGAGATTTGTTTGGGGACTCTCGGGTTCCCATTCTCCATGTCACTCCTAGACCCCTGGTTCGGGTTGAGACATGTTTTATGAAATGTTGATTAATTATGCATAGACCATCTATTTCGAGCTTATACCATGATGTGATTATGTTGAGACTATGCATGTTTTGAGCTATGAAACTATGATCTATTATGAGATTTGATGATGCATTTCAAGGTACCCTACATAGGGGTTTTACTACACGTTGGTGGGTTTATTTGGATTAAGTTTTCTCATCTTATTTCACTCTCGAATTTGCATGATTTTGAACTAGTATCATGAACTCACCAAGTGTTTGATAAAATATCAAGTTAAGAATTCTCAAGTTATTGATGATCTGTTTATTGATTTACAAGTCAAAGTGACCATATGATGATTAAGGGCTTTCAAGTATATATTGAATTAATGAAATGTATCTATGATGTTACAAGTATCAAGTCAAGCCATATTTCAAGATTTTTACCTCTTGTAAGCCATTCATGTTAAAGCAAGGGTTTATGTATGATTATGATCTACTCTCATGTTTCAAGTTAGGCTCACCATTAGAGGTCAAACATATTTATGAGCTACTCAAGTCATGTTACAAGGTATTCATGTTATGATTAAAGTATGATTATTTCAAGTATTTCGTGGCATTAGACTTAGTACTGATGGATTGGATGTCGGCGTGGACTATCTTTAAAGGTCCATACTCCTTTCCTCAAACTTTGTGCAAACATAGGATTATATTTTACCCTTGCTATAGTAGTGGATCCATTTAGTGCACCATGAAATCTACCTCGAAAGGAACCGGAGCACCACTTGATCATCCTCCACGTTAGGGATGGCAATGGAGCGGGTGTGGGGCGGTTTGAGTTCGACCCGCAATTTTTTTAAACCGCCCCGCCCCGCATGATAATTTTTTCATTTTCAACCCGCCACGCCCCGTATATACTCGCCCCGCTAAAATTTTAAAGTTCTTTCATTTTTTAACTGAATTTAATTTTTTTCTCTAATTAACGTCTCAACAACTAATTAACTATTTTTAATTGACATTTTAACAATTGTTTCTTAATCATTTATTAAAAGTTTCTAATTAACATTTTAACGACTAACAATATACCGTACATGTCTAGTTTAAATTTTAAAAAAAAATAAAATTAAAGTCAATGTTTAATATAAAAATTTATATCTTTAATTTTTATTAATTAGAAAAAATTTATTTCTTAGAATTCCTATTTGGCCTTTTAAACCCGCAACCCGCCCCCGCCCCGTATTAGTTTAAAAAATACCTACTTCAACCTGCCCTGTGTAGCTCTAAACCTGCCCCATACCTGCCCCGCCCCGCCTCGTTGCTATCCCTACTCCACATGGCTAGTACGACCCTTTGAAGTGAGCTTTGGTGAATCCTCAAGTCCAAGGATACTATATTTATTACTCTTGCTATTTGAGACTTATTGAACACTTGTTATTATGAGGGTGAGCCCGGAAAGTATCTTGGTCACCGCTCCATTCCATGTTAGAGGTGTTGTTGGAATATTATGATGTACTTATGTTTGATCTTGATTCTTTAAATGCTTTAATGATTATCAAAGACTTCCCTTAGTCCTGGTTCCCTTTTTATTATATCTCTTGTTGTTATTTACTTTGCTTTCGCGACCAAGGATGTGCGATTGATATGCTAAGAGACTTGTTTGGGTCCCTTCGGGTTCCCATTCGCCATGTCACATCTAGGCCCTAGGCTTGGGTCGTGACAACTATTGATTTTTATAAAACTAAAACCAAACCAAACCCTAATAAAATTAGTTTGTTTAATCATTTTGGTTCATTTTTCAATTTGGATTGATTTTTATTCCAATCACGAACACCTTTACCAGCCATTAAAAACTTCCTACAAAAGTCTATCTAAATCATTTGGGAATCAATCCAAATTGACTTTTATTTTTTGGCCTCGCTCAAAAGATATCAACCACATTTGCATTAAATACTCCAATGTTGTCACGACTCAAGTTAACCCCTACGTGTGACAGGACGACTAGGGATCTCGTTGGAACCATAATCAAGTATATTAGCATATCATAAATATTTATAGGAAATGAATCATAATCATAAAGCAAAAACTAGAGTATAAACATACAAGCTAAAACGTGATATAGTATAAAAAGTGCTAGATAAAATAGATCTCAATAAATCAGGTCCAACAATGCTTCCAAGTACTAGACTAGAAGGTGGCTAAGAAATGTCCCTAGTCCACCCTCAAAAAAAGTATAAAAAAGTCTCAAAGACACAAGATAAAAGCTAGAAGTAATAGATTTGTCCTCGGGTCATGAGGATTCACCTACAATTTTCAAGTGGACACTAACCACGAAAGTGGGGAGGAGGATGGTCACCCATTCCTACATTGTGATATACAATTCCCAATCATGGTCCTTGTGTATCAGATCATTCATATAATATACAAAAAGAAACTCCAGATATTTGAGATCTTTCTCTTTGAATAAGATCTCAATTCCAACGACAATTTCATTAAATATCTTACAACTAAAATTCCTCTTTTTTCGATCTGGTTCCTCTGCCAACACGAACCCCAGTTGGTTTCTAGCATGCTACACTTTTTAGTTTTTGGGAGAACCCAAGTACTCTTTTTAGTCTCACAAAATCTTCCCTTTTGCCTTCAATCACATCAGAAAATGACTTGTAAACTTTATTATGACCGTACCTCATTGGTTGTATCAAGATGTGTATCCACGACTTCTTTACTAATTTCTCCTGACCCATTACAAATTCTCCTGGAATAGTTCTATTTGTTGTTAATAGATCAGTAAGGGTATTGTTCTGATAGAAAATTCTTATATAGAGTTTATTAATATCTAACCTTATTAGTTTACCCCCATTGATCTGAATGATCAGAAGAACTGGTAATAAACACAAAAGCATTCCATTCTGGCTCTATATTTGTTCGCCTGGAATGCCAACTGACGTCTATTATATTGAATTTACCCGATAGTCCCCATGTTGGGAACATCCAGTGCTAAATGTAGATATAGAAGTGTACGTAGTACATTTGAATATACTAAATATATGAGCAACGCAATGCAATTAAGTCATAAGATGTAAGTAACTATTTCAAATATCATAGTAAAAGAGTAGTGCAATCATAAGTATACATATATTAAAGGAAATTAACGCATATATCACAATATCATCATGAAAGAGAAGGAATTAAGAATACTCAATAAACTAGCATAAGGACCATACATATGTGGGAAGTAACCATAACTAACAATAAGACTAAACGAGTTATGGCATGGAATTTCAATATCTATTTGTATATTGGAGAAAGGGGAATCTACTTGTCAAGGTAGAACTCTAATATCATGAGCTGGTTGTGGATCCAATAACAAACCATATTGATAACATAAAAATCCTACAGTGGCAATGTAGTTTATGAGACTAGAAGCTTTATGCAAGGATCCCTTAGGTCGAGCCCCCACCTCAAGCCTCATTTGGTGCTAAATTAACATCTCACAGAAAGCCTATCATAGCCATAAAATCATACTTGCTATAAATCGTACTTTATACATATCGTAATTCATAAGCTTGACATAATTCGTATTTCATAGAATCATGCTCATAGAGCAACTTATTTCCATAATTTGTGTAAAGTGGGATATGGCTCCATCATCATCACACTTTTAAGTCAACATGTGTACATTAGGGTCCTAGGTCACCTTTTGAGATCTTAAGTCTCCCTTAAGTATCTTAGGTCATCCTCTAAGATCGTAAATTCTCTTTTTCATATACTTGTTCAAACATTTGAAATTTCATAATCATGACTTATAAAGAAGAATTGAGGTAGAAGTAAGAATTTCAACATATTTAACTATAAATCAAGTAATAAGGATCAATTCATGCATAATCATATAAAATAGGATCAATTGAATTAAGATCAAAGAAAACCCATATGTAATTTCATGAAGCTTAAGTAGATCATATGAAAAATTCCTTATAAATCATCAAGATCATGCAATTGAATAATAATTCATGTTTAATTAGGTAAATAAACAATAATTGAAACTCGATTTATAAAATTGAAGGAGAATTAAATAGACTCATATGAGAATTATAAACCCTAAATTGTATTGTAGAGAATTCATGTAGGAAGTCATAAAATTCATGCAATCTTTATAAAATGGAAGAGAAAAGATAAGGGTGTCATTTCATCATGTTTGCTTCTACTTTCCATGTAGCATTTTCAACCCTTTTGTTTCTCCATAAGACTTTGACCGATGCAATCTCCTTGTTTCTCAATCTTTTAACTTGTCATTCCAATATTTTAATCAGAAATCTTCCTCATAAGTCGAGTTTTACTCCACACTCACATCATCTAAAGGTATAATAGCCCTAGGATCACAACACACTTTCTTAACATCGATATATGGAATACTGGATGAACCGAGGCTTATTCTAATAGTAGATCAAGTTCATAGGTCACCCTTTCAATACGCTTTAAGATCTTATGGGCCTATATCCCTTGTACTAAGCCTCCCCATCTTTCCAAAATGGATCACACCCTTCATAGGTGAAACCTTCAAGTAGACCCAATTATCAACATCAAATTCAAGTTCCCTCCTTCATATGTCTGCATAAAACTTTTGCGACTTTGGGCAACCTTCAACCTTTCCCTTATAAGTTTCACCTTTTTCATAGCATCAAACATCAACTTAGGTCTCATCAAGTCTATCTCACCTACTTCAAACCAATCCATCGGAACCTGAATCTTTTCCTATACAAAGCCTCAAAAGGAGGTATTTAAATACTTGAGTGATAACTATTATTATAGGCAAATTCAATCAACAATAGGTGATCATCCTAATTACCCTTGAAATCTGATACACAGGCCTTTGACATGTCGTTCAAGGTTTGAATTGTTCTGTCAGCTTGCCCATCAGTTTGAGGATGAATAGTGGTGTTTAACATTACCTTAGTACCAAGACCCCTTTGAAAGGACTTTCAAAAGTATGAAGTGAATTGAGTACCACGACCAGAAATAATGAAGAATTCCTCAGCATGCAACCTTGCCGATTCTTAGATGTACAATTTGGCAAAATCATCGACACTAAAAAAAGTCTTAACTAGTAGAAAATGGAATGATTTTGTCATTCTATCCATGATCACCCAAATAGAGTTATGTTACTTCTGTATATGAAGTAAACTCGTTATAAAGTGCATATTCATATCCTCCTCCTTCCAAGAAGGTATTTCAATATCTTTGGCTAAGACTCTAGGACGTTGGTGTTCAACTTTTACTTGTTGGCAATTAGGACACTCCGCCATAAATTTTGCTATACGTATTCATGGCATTCCACTAATATACCTCTTTTAAGTCTCTATACATTTTGGTGGATTCAAGATGCATGGAATATGAAGAATTATGGGCTTCACTCAAAATCATACCTATTAGGCCATCAATATTTGGAACACATAATCAGTCTTAGTAATGAAGTACACCATTTCCCCTTTGTGAGAAAACTTCGACTTATTTTCCATGATCAATTTCTTCAACTCAACTAATGTTATATCCAACTCTTGATTTGCTTTAACATCCATCATCAATGATAACTCCGAGCCATTATGAACAAGAATACCACCCTCATTAGAGTCACTCAACTTCATATCCAAATGGACCAAACGTGCACATCATTGACCAACTCTTTCTGTAATAACCCGAATATCTTACAATGTCGTTGGACCTTGAGAAATCTCATTACGGGAAATAATTTGGACCAAGTGTCGTCTCAAGAGAGACCACACGGCCAGTGTGAGGTCACACGAGCCGTGTGGCCTCAAGTGAGACCATACTTGGCCTCAAATTCGGTTATTTCTATTGGTCTTTTGGGGATTCCTATGTTATTCTATGGTCATCTAAAGAGCTAAAACCTATTTCAAACATTCAAAACTCATTCCTCATAATTTCAACTCTCTCAAAACAACTCTCAAAAGAACTCTTGGAATTTCAACTTGAAGGCTAAGAAACTCAACTCTTCTTCAAAATTCTTTGGGGTTTCATCATCTTAGTGAAGGTATGTGGATTTAATCCTTGATTACCTTCCAATCAAGAGACCCAAAATATCTTCAAGCAATTTTTCATGAATTTCTAGCTTACTTTAAATTGGGGTTTTGAATAATATGATTTCCTAAATTCAAATAGTATATGGATTATGCTTATTTATTGATTTTAAGTTGATTTGAATTATAAAATGATGGTTCACATTGGTTTATGAAATTATGTATATGTATGCCCCTTTTTAAGACTTGTTTATGAATGGGTGATCTTATGTTGGATTTAAATATGGATTTAATGGTGTATTTACTTCAATTTCACATTATATTGTTGATTTTAGATTTAATCCTAATTACCCATGCCTTCTTCATATCATTCATAGCATACACATTCATGACATTAGACTATTTTGAGAAATTATGTTATGGGTTAAACCCAATTATGTTTTATGATATGATTTTAATATGATATTAGCTATGACAAGAATGTGATCACATATGTCTATTGATTATGGCTCTTGGGTGATTGCACTATTTTGTACACGAATGAGTTATGACTATAAACTACGATTTTGGCATTTGATCCTAAGTATGAATTACTATGAATGGTATTTGGCTTTAAAGACTAAGGAAGCATTGAAATGATCTTGGAAATGAATATTGTCTTTTGCAACATGTATATATATACATACATGTATTCTTGTGGGATGATGACTTAGCACCGATGGATGCAGGGTTTGCTCTCTTTCCTTGTACTATGTGCCTAGCATAGGTTTCCTTTCCGAAATGAGAGTTTTCCCATAAGAAAAGATGCCTCCGAAATGGGAGTTGTCCCGTAAGAAGATGACATGATATGATATGACTTGATATGCTATATGTGAAAATTCTATTCAAAATGGAAGTTGTCCCACAAGGAAGGTTGCTTCATACGAAATGGGAGTTGTCCCGTAAGGTGAAGTATGGTTCAGCTTTGGCAAGTAGACCACCTTTTTACCGATGAGGGGTTTCATCGAAATTCCAAGTAATATCTCGCTTAGTCTAACTCATGTCGGTTAAGGTCACATCCCCAATATATATATGAGCATCATTTGCATTTCA
Source organism: Solanum medicagineum (assembly GCA_026153255.1). Classification (NCBI taxonomy): domain Eukaryota; kingdom Viridiplantae; phylum Streptophyta; class Magnoliopsida; order Solanales; family Solanaceae; genus Solanum; species Solanum medicagineum. The sequence goes on from JAPFFP010069082.1 coordinate 11,929, forward strand.
TGCATCATAGATTTCATAGCATTCTGTTATATGATATCCTTTGATATGTGAGTCTTTTTATATTATGTGCCCTTGTCATCTAACTTTGATATGCAGGTTTTGGTAAGTTCATACATTGAATCCCCCATACTTAGTACATTCAAATGTACTAACACATATGTCACAACTCAAGCTTGGGGCCTAGACGTGACACGACGAATAGGAACCCGATGGAACTCAAACAAGCCTCTTGGCATATCAATCACACATCTTTGGTCATGGAAGCAAAGTAAACAACAACAAGAAATAATATAAAAGGGAAGCGAGACTAACGGAAGTCTTTGTTAATCAGAAAAATATAAAGAGTCAATCTTATAACATAAATACTTCATAATATTCCAACAGCACCTCTAAACAGAGAATAGAGGGGGGGCCAAGATACTCTCTGCGCTCACCTTCAAAATGTCATATGTTCAACATCAAGAAGTATTAGAAATAGCAAGAGAAAGTAGATAGTGTCCCCGAACTTGAGGACTCAACCAAGCTTTTCTTCGAATAATCTCACTAGCAACGTAGGAGGATGATCAAGATGAGCTTTAGTCCCTATATGGTGATATCATGTAGGCAAAAGTATACGTTAGTACGTTTGAATGTACTAAGTATGTAGGATGCAATGCAACAAGACATAAGCCAATATAGTCAAAATGCATAATAATAGGTAATAGATAAGCCTAATCTCAATATGGCATGCATGATCAATGCTTGAAGTAAAACATGTTTATAAATCATTCAACTTACATAGATTATGATACATATGTGGGAAGAGACCTCAACCGACAAAGAATAAGACTAAGTGGGCTACAACTTGGAACCCTGATGATTAGCCCTCATCGTTAAAGATGTAGTCTACTTGCCAAGGTAAACCATACTTCACCTTAGGGGAACATGACCCATTTCGTAGGAAGTAACCCTCTTTACGGGATGACCCATTTCGGAAAAAATTTTATAAGAAGCTTCGCCTAACGGGAACATGACCCATTTCGGGAAGAATCTCAAGAGAGAGTGCACTAAATGGATCCACTAGTAAAGCAAGGCTAAAGTATACTCCTATGTTGGCATATAGTTTGAGTAAAGAGAGCATCCCCTCAATCCCGTTAGTGCTAAGCCTAATCCCACAGAATGATTGAAATAATCATATCTTTAGTAACTTGTAATGAACATAGAATAAAACGAGTAGCTCTAAAATATCTTTGACCTCTTATGGTGAGCCTAACTTTAAAATATAAGAATAGATTATCATCAAACATTACCCTTCCATTAACATCAAAGGGTCACAAGAGGTAAAATCTTTGAAAAGGGGCTTAATCCGGCATTACAACATCATAAACATTTTCATGAATTCAATACATCTTTTGAAAGCCCAAAATCATCATAAAGTCACTTGACTCATAAATCATACAATAGATCATCAATAGCTTTAAGAATCCTTGAAAAGATATTTTATCAAACACTTGGTGGTTGTGCAATGCTAGTTCAAAATCACGTAATTCAAGAGTGAAATAATATGAGAAAACTCAATGTAAATCAACCCACCAACATATTGCAAAACCCTCATGTGAAACATCTTGAAATCCATCGTCAAATCTCATAATAGATCATAATTTCATAGCTCAAAACATACATAGTCTCAATAGACAAAACCAACTCATAGTATAAGCAGATAGATAAACATGCATATTTAAATAACATTTCATAAAAACCTAACATATTTCATGCTTATAATCCATAATAATAGTTACGCATAGATAATACAACTTGAAAATATGCAATTTCATACGATAGAAAGATTGGACACCATGGGTGAAAGGACCCAATGTTGAAACTCACATACCTCAGACTTGGGTTTTTTTGATGTAGTCTTGAAGGAGACTTGAAACTTGAATAGGGTTCTTGAGATCCGGGATTAAGCTTGGGACACTTGAATTTAGATGAAATATTTGATTAAGTGTTAGAGAGGATCTATGAGTGATATAGAGTTGAAAAATGGCTAAGTATATGTGTTTTCATGCATAAGAAGGCATGGGCCCAAGATCCTAATTCCTTAGACCAAAACAGGATTTTAAAGGAACAAATAACACTGATTCACACTCTTGGCACATCGCGGCCAGGGCGCGGATCATCTCTAACATCGGGGTTATACCCATTTTCCACTCAACTTTCCCCCCTAATCACGAATATGAAGTTGAATTTTTGACATCGCTCACGGATTTTAAGATATATGGAAATTACGATTATAGACATTTTTGAAGCACATTTTTTAGGCATTTTTGGGGCGTTTCAGCATACACTTTCCTACATGATTTCACCATGTAGGGACTGAGGACTTTGATCATCCACCATTTGACGCTTAACTTGGATTCCAAGTTTATTTGTAGTGGTGAGTCCTATCTTCCAAGGATGATCCACCATCTATACCTTTGATACTTTCATTTCTTTACGTATTGAGGATGAGCCCGGGGAATGTCTTGGCCTCCGACCCATCTATGTAGAGGCATTGTTGGACACCTTGTAAACCTCCTTATGTTTTATGCTATGTGTTATGACTTAAGTTTATATTATGGGTTGGCTATCTTTGACTATCACTATGTGAGTTTGTTATGTGATTTATGGCTTGGCTATATGTTGTCATGAAAAGATCCTAAGTCTCGAATTGCCCCCATAAAGTGAGTCTTACTTTCCTGCCCCATAGAAATATATGTTTACTTTATGTACATTTCCGAACTAGTGATGTGAGTTTTGGTATCTTGAGACTTGTTTGGGTACCTTTGGATTCCCGTTCACCATGTCACATCTAGGCCCTAGGTCCAGTTCGTGACAAAGATGGTATCAGAGCCTTAGGTTTGTAAATGATCCTCGGAGTCCAACATGCAGCGTCAAGTAGAGTCTTATTTATAGGCGAGAAGTACACCATGCCTATAAGTGGGAGGCTATGACGACGTTCTAGGAATTGTCTCACTTCTTCATATCTTATGTCGTGCTATAAATAGTTAGTTTCACTATTGACCTTGATGGTCCTTGCTCTGTTTCAGAAGATGCCTAATGGTAGACTTGCCAAACCAGCCCTGGCTGATGAAGGTCAAGAACCTCAAGGGCCTATGGATGAGCCTATCTCTAATAGTAAGTTCCGTACGACCTGTGCCATGCTTGCCCAAGTGGTGACTACTCAGACTAGACAGGCCAATCATCCTCGGGAACCTACTCCGGCTGCTAGAGTGAGGGATTTCACCCAGATGAATCCTCCATAGTTCTTTGGGTCTAAGTCTGATGAGGATGCTCAGGAGTTCATTGATGAGCTCTCTAAATTATTGAATGTCATGGGTGTCACTTTTGAGGAGAGGGATGAACTGGCTGCCTATAAGTTGAAAGATGTACCACAGGTGTGGTATACTCAGTGGTCTATGGAAAGGGTTTATGGTGTTGTTGTTAATTGGGAAAAGTTCAAGCTTGCTTTTCTAGATTGTTTCTTCCTACCTGAGCTTAGGGAAGACAAGATGACTGAGTTTATCAACCTAAGGCAATATAATATGAGTATGCAGGATTATGCCCTCAAGTTCACTAAGCTCTCTAAGTATGCGCCGACACTTGTGGCTGATCTTTGTGCAAGAATGCACAAGTTTGTTTTTAATATCTCTAACTTGCTCGTAAAAGAATGACGTACGGTCGTGCTTAATTAGGATATGGACATCTCTAGACTTATGGTTTATGCCAAACATATCGAAGGGGAGAAACTCAAGGAGAGGAGAGTGCATGATCCTAAAAGGACCTGTTTTGATGGTGGGTTCTCCGGCTCTCGGGGTAGTGGTTTTTGTCGCTTCTAATAGGGCCAAGGTTCGAGTGCTTGGGCTGCTAATTCTAGGGTGTCTCCTCTTAGGGCACCGGTTGGTGGTGGTCAGCGATATTCTCTGTGTGATAAGTATAGGTAGCCCCACAAGGGCCCTTGTTAGAGAGAATTGGGTGCTTGCTTCGGGTGTGGTGATAAGAATCACAAGGTTGTCGATTGTCAAGGTCAGGTGGCTCAGGGCGGGCAAGGCTAAAAAGGGTTCCACAAGGTGTTGCTCTAAGAAACAACATGTTCAAATGCCCTTTATGCACGACAGGAAGTTAAGGAGGCTCCGGATGTTGTGATTGGTACGTTAAAAGTCTTTGATTTTGATATTTATACATTGCTTGATCCGGGTGCAAATTTGTCTTTTATTACTCCTCTGTTGGCTGTTAAGTTTGGTTTGAGTCCAAAAATTTTGAGGGATCCTTACTCAGCTTATACTCCCGTGGGTGAATCTATTGTTGCACATAGGGTCTATTATGGTTGTCTTGTTTCTGTGTTGCATAAGGTATTTCCCTGTGATCTTATGGAACTTGAAATGTATGATTTTGATGTGATTCTTGGGATGGACTTGATCCGGGTGCAAATTTGTCTTTTATTACTCCTCTGTTGGCTGTTAAGTTTGGTTTGAGTCCAAAAATTTTGAG
>JAPFFP010069144.1:0-24774 GCA_026153255.1 Solanum medicagineum
ATGCATATATATGTATATATGTGGTTGTTATTGTATTCTGGGTGCTGCTGCAGGTGCGGATAGTTAGTAAAACAAAGCAAACTCTACCGAAATTTCGGTAGATTTCTTAGGCTTAAGGATAGGGTGGTGTGGTTTAACGTTGGTCTAGGTGCCTAGTCGGTACCATTCACGGCCCCTGGGGTTGGGTCGTGGCATGTATCATCATCCTAATGAAGTGGCTTTCAAGCATTTAGAGGTCATTAAATAGGAATTAGGCAACTTTATCTATTTTTTGTATGTTTTAGCCCATGAATTTTTTGGCAATATGAATTTAGATGGATTTTCCTGTAAAACCTTCACAGTACCATCTGTAATGACCTAGAGAAGAATTTCTTAGCCTTGCCCTGATATGAATTTTTGGTGATGCAACTTTGATCAACTTTTTTGCAAACCTTTACAGAACTATTTGTAATGACGTAAGGAAAAATTTCTCTAGTCTCTCTATATTCCACATAACCTTTTCAATCATTTCGGGGTCATTCAATAGAAATTAGGTGATTGTTTTCTATTATTCGTGTGTGTTAGCCCATGAATTTTTTGGTGACATGATTTTTGGTCAATATTTTATAAAGTTTTACAGAATAGTCTGTAACGACCTGGAAAAGAATTTCTACAACCTTGCCTTAATCCACACAACTTTTTCAAGCATATAGGAGCCTCTCAACAAGAATTATGTAATTTTTTAAAATATTTTTCATGTGTATTAGCCCATGAAAATTTTGATGATATTGCTTTCCGTTATTATTTTTGTAAAACATTTATAGAACCGAGCATAATGACCAAGGAAAGAATTTTCATAGACTCACACTGATTCACACGTTGTAACTCATGTAACCTCCTAAGTATAATTTCTCTATTCATTATTGCCTATACCTTGTACGGAAGAATTCTTCATCTACAAACAATGGTAGTCTTACACTATACTTGGGACAACAGTACAAATGAAAAAGATAAAAAGTATTCAACTACTTTACTATACAAATTTAAAAGAGAGTAATTCTACATTGAAGAAAGATATTTTTTTGGTGAGCTTTGGACTCTTTAACAAAGCTATAATTATAAGTTATACAATATTATTGAACTATTATATCTTAGAGGGAATAAGTACAAAAGTTATATTACTGGATCAATGTAAGTTGTGAGCTTGAGTCATTAGGGGAGAAAAAAAGGGAAAGCTCCTGAGGAGGGGTAAATAAATAAAAAAAGAGAACTAATGATGAAAATGAGGTATATCTTGAAAATAACTCTCTTAATTAAAACTTCTTTAGGAGTATTTCCATTAAAGTAGTCCATTTGGTGATGTCAATCCATAAGGTTAATAAGTATCATTTACTAGGTTATTATAAATAGATCAGACAAAATTTGGGAAACAAATAGAATCAGTAAATCATAATCTGAAAATTTCATGAAGTAATATACACAAAAATTGAGATAATCCTAAATAATCTAATTTTAATTTGTGATCTTTAAACTCCAAAAAAAAATTTGACATTGGTCCTTGATATACAAAGAGTACCACACACTCAGTCATCATGAATAAACCCACAAAACAATGGCTCAATAGGGTTGGTAAATCATACACACGAAAACTTGAGATAATCTTAAAATCTTATTTCATGACTTTGAAGCTCCAAAAAAATGGTGTCGATCCTGTAGAGCCAATTGGTGTCTTTCACTAGGTCGTCACGAACAGCTCTAAAAATTTGGGGTTAGGGAGAGTCGGTTGATTATATTTTGAAAAATTCAAAACTTAAATTATTTTGATCATTATATTCTTTTGTGACCTCGAAACTCCAGAAAAATGACGTTATTCATGTAGAGGTGATTAGTATCATTCACTAGGTCATCGTAAATGGATCTACAAAATTTGGAGTCAAATAGAGTCAATCAATTATATTTCAAAAAAAAAAAAAAGAAATAATAGATTACTATGTACGAATAACAAAGATAATCTTAAATTCTTGTTTCGTGACCCAAAAGTTCCAAAATAAATGCAAGTTAGTACGGTAGAGGCAATAAGTATTTCCAAAATAAATGAAGTTTGTACAGTAGAGGCAACAAGTATCATTATCTAGGTCCTCATTGGTTAGTCATATTTCGAAAAATTAATGGACTAATATGCACGAAAAATTGAGATAATCTTGAATTCATGTTCTACGACCCAAAAACATCCAAAAATATGACATGAATTTTTTAAGTTATTAAGCTTTCAGATACGACTGTCTGACCTTTGTCCAAAGTTGGTAAACTTACAAAAAAATTATGAAGCGGGTACTATTTAAATATAGAACCCAAAGGTGGGTATTTGAACACCTCCCCCAACATAAAATTATCTTGTGCCAAATCCTTAAAGTTTAGACGAGTTGGACGGATTATCAAATTTTGGGCCCAACATGTCTCTATACAAAAATAATTAACTACTTGGTTTGCTCTTAACCATTTTGTTATATCTTGAGCAGCCTTACATTTGATTGTAAAAGTTAGTGGATGATTTCTTTCCAAGTCAAGCTACAACAAATATAGATTTTAACGGCAATAAATATGCACATTAACAATAAGTGAAGAGTTCTAAAAAACTTTTACTTTTTCATAAACTTATTCTTTTAAATGTTATAAATTATATTTGAATGTATTTAATTTAAATATTAAGTAAAGGACAAAAATAATTATTATGCTGACTTGGTTGTCTTGTATAAGTCTTTGGCTGTTTAGAAGAATTTTTACACCATATTTACATTTATGATTCATTTGGTGGTTTAGTATTGATAATGAAAGTAATTTTTTTGCCACCACATTTTAAGTGTTGAATTGGATAAGTCTTTAGCTGCTTAAAGGAATTTTTTCCACCACATTGAAATTTTGACTTGAATAAGTCTTTGGCTGGTTAATGAAATTTTTGCACCATATTTGCTTTTATAATTGATATAATGGTATTAGTATTGATATGACAAAATAAATAAAAGTAATTTTTTAAAATAAATTAATTATGGAAATCTCATTGCTACTTAAAGCCTTAAAACCACATGTTACTAGCCATACCATTTTCCTACTAATTTATGCAATTATGGAGAAAATATTTACCTCTGTTCTTTTGTTGCTTCGCTATGTTATAGCTAGTTCAGCCATGACCAATACCAATATTACCACAGATCAATTAGCTCTTCTTTCTTTAAAATCGCAAATCACTTCAAACCCTTTTTGCATCTTAAATGAAAGTTGGTCTTCTGCTACTTTTGTTAGTCATTGGGTGGGAGTCACTTGTGATTCTCGCCACCAGCGAGTGAAGTCCTTGAATTTTTTCAAAATGGTTCTTACAGGCAGAATTCCCCCTGATTTAGGAAATCTCACATTTCTTGTTTCTCTTGACATGAGGACCAACAATTTCCATGGAAATTTGCCTCAAGAATTGACACGCTTACGTCGGCTAAAGTTTCTTAATTTAAGTTTCAACAAATTCAGTGGAGATATTCCTTCTTGGTTTGGGTTCCTATTCCTAATTCAATTTCTAAGCCTTAGGAATAACATTTTCACAGGTTTTATTCCTCTGTCACTCTCGAATGCCTCAAGGTTGGAGACTTTGGCAATATCTGACAATTTACTTCAAGGAAACATCCCGGAAGAGATTGACAATCTTCACAACCTGAAATCATTATCCATAGGAAATAATCAGCTTATGGGATCTATACCATTCACAATTTTCAATATTTCTAGAATCCAGATCATCAGGTTTACAAACAATAGCTTATAAGGAAATCTTCCCAATGGTTTGTGCATTCGTCTCCCCATACTCAAAAGTCTTCTTCTATCAATAAACAGCTTAATAGTCATATGCCTACAAGCTTGTCAAATTGTTCACAACTTGAAGTATTGTCTTTATCAATAAATGATTTTGATGGACCAATACAGAGTAAAAATGGAAGATTGAGTAACTTGCAATGATTGTATCTTGGATCCAACCATTTCACAGGTATGTTTTATCTTATAATGCTAGTAATATTGTATCTTATTAACTCATATTGTTTTTATTACACATCAAATACAGGGATAATTCCATGAGAAATTGGAGATCTTGTTAATTTGGTGATATTAGGCATGGAGATAAATCAGATTAATGGCTCTATCTCAATCTCCATATTCAATATGTCCTCGTTGGAACGTGTTTCACTAGGGAGGAGCAATCTCTAGGGATCCTTACCACATGAGATTGGCAACTTAACCAAGATGCAAGTGTTATATCTTTATGAAAATAGGTTTACTGGTACGTTTCAAAGTGATAGCAGAAAGTACAACGTATACGCTATTGAATTAAGTCGTTAAACTCACTAGTAATTCATTCTTTCTTCATGTGTTTCTAGGTGAAGTTCCCAAAAGAGATAAGAAATCTCGTTGAGTTGGATGAACTTAATCTTTAGGAGAATAGTTTTAGTGGTTCTCTTCCAATGGAGGTCTTCAACATATCAAGAATGAGAGTAATAAATATATCACTCAACAATCTATCAGGAACTCTACCACCAAACATAGGTTCTATCTTACCCAACATTGAAGGTCTTCATTTGGGTGCCTTAAACAATCTTGTAGGGACTATTCCTTATTCTATCTCCAAATGTTCAAAGCTTACTATTCTAGAGCTTTCACACAATAAACTCACTGGCTTAATTCCCAATTCTCTTGGATATTTGACTCATCTACAAGTCCTAAACTTGCAGAAAAACAATTTAACAAGTGATTCATTTTTAAGCTTACTGACTTCATTAACCAATTGCAGAAATTTGACAGTTCTTTCTATATCTTCCAACCCCATGCTTCCTATCTCCATAGGGAACCTCTCCATATCTCTTACTATATTTTCCGTCAGCAGTTGCAAAATAGAAGGGCAAATTCCAAATGAAGTTGGAAACTTAAGCAACTTATTGTTCCTTGTTCTTTCCGAAAACAATTTAGTTGGGTCGATTCCCACATCAATTGGCAACTTGACTTGTTACCTTTCCTCAATAATGAAAAACAATTTGAAAGAACCGAGTCGACCACTAGAACTACTGGTTTTAGAAATCTTCAGCGGTTGAACTTGCGTGACAACAAACTTACAGGATTTATCGGAGATAACATTTGTAAATTGAAGAATTTGGGTGAAATTGACTTGGGACAAAATCAACTTTCAGGATCGCTTCCTGATTGTGTAGGGAACGTCACTTCTCTTAAAGAGATATATTTGGTTTCCAATAAATTTAGTTCCAATATACTAGCAAGCTTATGAAATCTTAAAGATAAAATGGAGCTTGACTTGTCGTCAAACAACATGGTTGGCTCTTTACCTCCAGAAATTGGAAATCTGAAAGTTGTGACACAGATGGATCTGTCAATGAATCAATTTTCCAATGGAATTCCTAGAGAAATTGGTGGATTGCAGGATCTGATGCACCTTTCTTTGAGACACAACAAGTTGCAAGGATCTATACTTGACTCAGTGAGAAACATGGTAAGTTAGGTTTTCCTGACATTTCTTATAACAATATAACAGGAACCATTTCTATGTCTTTGGAGAAACTTCAAAACCTCAAATATTTCAATATTTCTAAAAATAAATTGTGTGGTGAAATTCTCTCGAGGGGTCCTTTCAAGAACCTCTTAAGTCAGTTTTTCATCAACAATGAAGCATTATGTAGTTCTTCAAGGTTTAGTGTCCTGTCATGCTCCACATCATCTAAGCACAAATCAAATAGGAAAAAAAATACTTGTTTTATATCTTCTACTAGGAATTGCACTTGTACTTGTTCCTATCTCTTCTATGTTCCTATGGATAAGGTATAGAAGAGGTAAGAGTGCTTCTCGGCGAGCTGATTCATTGCCTACCATAACAAGAAAGAATTTCATACTATGAACTACTCCAAGCAACTAATTCTCTTAGTGAAAGTAATCTGATTGTTTCTGGATATTTTAGCTCTTTCTATAAAGGCATTCTCAGAAGTGGAACTCATATTGCAGTTAAAGTGTTTAACCTGCAACTGGAAGCAGCGTTCAAGAGTTTTGATACGAAATGTGAAGTTTTGTGCAGCCTTTGACATATGAATCTCGTAACAATCATCACTAGTTCTTCCAACCTTGATTTTAAGGCTTTAATGCTCTAGTATATGCCTAATGGGAGTCTTGAGAAGTATTTTTATTCACACAACTATTTCTTGGACATCAAGCAGAGACTAAGCATTATGATAGATGTGGCATGTGCGTTGGAATATCTACATCATGGATGTCATTACCCTTGATTCATTGTGATCTAAAGCCTAGTAACGTCTTGCTGGATGAGGATATGGTGGCCCACCTAAGCGTCTTTGGTATTTCAAAAATTCTTGGTGAAGATGAGCATGATTTATACACTAAAACGTTAGCAACTTTGGGTTATATTGCACCGGATACGTCTCCTTGTTTTCCTGCTTTTTCCTTTCTTTTTCTTTTCCACTAAGACATTATGTTAAATCTATAAACTAATTGTTTGGCTATAGAGTATGGATTGGATGGATTACTTTTAACAAAATGTGATGTCTAATTATGGGATCATGTTGTTGGAAACTTTTACAAGGTGAAAGCCTAATGAGTTTGAGGGAGATCTTACCTTAAAGCAATGGGAGAATTATTCACTTCCAGAGGCAGTAATAGATGTTGTAGATGCCAACTTGATAATACCGATGGATAATCACTCACAAAAGAAGCTAGATGTTGTGGCTTCAATCATGAAAGTTGCGCTTGATTGTTGTGCAGAATCTCCAGCAAGAAGGACAAACATGAAAGATGTTGTAGGGATGCTACAGAAGATCAAAATTCAACTTCTTCCATGCTGAGCCTGTCCTTAGAATCTCTTGTCCCAAATCACTTATTTGTTGCAAATGTTTCCTAATTGTTGGATTCATGTGAAGATTCTTTTCCTTTTGTTTTTGTTTTAGCACTTGATTTGTGCATGATTCTATTTTGCAATGCTGGTTGGTTTCAGTAAGTCTCATGATTTCCCCTCAACACTTGCTCAAGTATTCGGGGGTAGTTAATATAATTGCATTGTCAACATGAGTAATATTTATACCCCACATATCTTGGAAAATTTATCTATTTATCTAAATGAGTGATTTCAACACTTGGATATCAAACTGACAACTAGGAAGTAATGCCCTCGTCTTGATCTGATAGAATGAATGTGAAAAGCAAATTTCTCAAAATCTTATGATTCATATACCTGACAAAATGAATAGATAAAAATATTGGGATAGGCGAGAAGACATATTTCAAGATACAATGATCCACCTCTTTGTTAACTTGTGAGAGTCAACTCAGAAAGGTCATATACGAGGGAAATATTGTATTAGCCAATTAGGCACTATCCTTCCCACACACCTCACTGATATCAATAGAGAAGAATCCGATTATATTATCTCAAAGTAGAGTGCGCCTATTTAATCGCGATAGGGAAATAACAAACTTTTCTTTCCAAACCCATGTTAACTTAAATCGGCTTACACATGATGTCACACTCTTATACTAGGAAAACTTAATAGCTCAATTAGTAAGATTACGATTCCCAATCTCGTAATCATTTGTCACGCTCTGAGTTCAGACCCTAGGCGTGGCTTTCCCAGAACCATTTCTGGTCCAAAGCGAACCACTTGGCCTAGCTACTCTACTTAGTGGAAAACTTAAATAATAATGGAAGACTTGAGATATAGTCAGCTAAAAGTACTAAACTGTATGAATAACTGCAATGAAGAATGTCTCACAACAACAGAAATAAAAGCAAACTGAAATACTTGTCACATAGTCTATGAAACCTCTAACCGGATAATATCAAAAAACTACCGGGATAACCCCCAAAGTAGCCATAACTGAACAAAATACAAAAAAAGGAAAAACATAGATAAACGTCAAAAGTCCCTGATTGAGAAGAGGCCTTACAGATAGTTGGAATAGGTGTTTGGTCCTCAACGAATCGACTGTTGAGGGACTTTGTCACCTGTGTCTGCATCATAAAATGATGCAGGTCCTGAGGACGTCAGTACATGGAATGTACGGTATGTGAAATGGCCAAAAAATTAACTTAGGGTAAGGCAATATTTCCAAAGTAAATCATATCTCAAAATAAAATAGCATAAGCAATAAATATCATGTGTGCTGAAAATAACATGTTGCAATCTGGGTGTAAACTTAACTTGCTTTAACTTGGGGAGTTTCTCTAAGCGATAACAACCACTATGAGCTTCGTGGTGATATAGTGTCTTCCCCATGTGCGCTAAAAATAACATGTTGACAATCTGTATGTAACCTTAACTTGCTTTAACTTAGGGGGTTTTTCTAAGAGATAACCACCACTATGAGCTTCGTGGTGATATAGTGTCTTCCCCATGTGTGCTGAAAATAACATGTTGACAATCTGTATGTAAACTTAACTTGCTTTAACTTGGGGAGTTTTTCTAAGAGATAACCACCACTATGAGCTTCGTGGTGATATAGTGTCTTCCTCACGCTGCCAGAGCCGTCCCATACTTTGCTAGGGTAAGGAACGAAAATGATGGGAATGGATCCATCCCGAAACTGGGCCATCTCAATTGTAAGTGAGGAGTTGTACCTTGGGACAATCCTATCCTACGCTAGCTATGTAGTTTATGAGTTCAAGTTATCAGTATCACTCTCACTCATATCGGTGCTCAATACTACTCCCAAAATAGCTTTTATAGTGCTCATAACCTAAAGAATAAGTGTTCTCAAGATATCTCTTTAATCTTTTGGGACTTAGCCCAACTTAGCTTTTCTTCAACTTGATTCTTTCTTTGACAAAACCAGAAAACAATATTCTTACAAGTATCTCAACCCATAATTGGGTTACTCAGCCATAATGCAAACACAGGGTCTTAAAATACTTCTTAGGCTTAAATCAAACTTTAAACTTCATAACTTTCCATGAAATACATAAAGATTTCTCATAATTTTAGCCATAGCTATAAGTCTTTATCTCAATATCTTAAATCAATAGCAAAGTCAACAAGAATTATGATACTTAAAGAAAATATGCAAAAAAAAGTACTTTAATGAGCTTTGCTAGTAATGAAGGGAACTTTGTTCTTAAATTATAATTGGAAGTCTTGAAAGGAAACTAGTGATTTAAGTTTCAAAAGTAGTAGTAGAACAACTTTTGGAGAGCCTTACATACCTGAGGAATTAGTTCTTGGAAGGATTGAAGAAAATTCTTGAAAGCCCTAGCTTACTTCTTGATTCTACGTTTTGATTTTCTTGGAAGATTTTTGAATATACGGGTGTGAATTAGTACATTCTAGTGATTTATTTGGGTAAAACCTAACTTGAATACTTGTCCTTGGGACTTAAAATCTATTGAAAAAAGACCAAAGTGCCCTTCCCAACTTAAAAGAAAAAGTTTTCCCACTTCATGCACATGTCCGCGTCGCGCCAGGGGCACGGACATGTGCTTTTTCGCTAAAATTCGATATTTCAAATTCCCATCGAAAAATGAGAAAAAACTTAAGTGTGGGTCCACATCTAAGGTGCGTCATGCCCTGGGCGTGCACCCTCATTGTCTCGAAATTAATTAGGAAAAATTATTTTCTGACCCGATTACTGTAAATTGAGTTTTTACTATTTTTTCATTCAATGTTTTCACGTTGATCGCAAATTCGATCTTGAATTTGCAAATGGATCAAGGGAAGACATGTTACGAGTATGGTTCCTTCCTAGGGGCATTTTGGTAATTTCATCGGATGTCACAATATCTCCTCCTTGGGATCAGTCGTCCTCGAATGATAACGATATGAAGAGTTGGCTCCAAATATACAAAATTACTTAACTAAACAATCATAATTTTTGAGTTCATTCATGGAATTTACCTGCATGATCCTCATTTGTATCAATCGTCTTGATAGGTAAAAAGTGAGCTGACGTGGTCATTCTGTCTACTATAACCCATATTGCATCATGTTGTCTACGAGATCGAGGTAAGCCTGTTATGAAATACATGCTAGTCATCTCCCACTTCCACTCTGGAATTTCAATATTCTGAGCCACACCACAAGGCCTTTGGTGCTCTACCTTAACTTGCTGGCAATTCGGGCATCTAGACACGAACTCTGCAATGTCCCTCTTCATGCCACCCCACCAATAAACCTCCTGTGGGTCTCCTTACATTTTTATTGCACCTAGGTGAATAGAGTATCTAGCATTATGAGTTTCAGCTAGGATCCTGTCTATAAGGCCATCAACACTTGGCACACACAATATGCCTTGGCATGTCAGTACATCATTTCCCCCTTTAGCAAACATTAATACTTTCTGTTTCTAAACATCTTCCTTCAGCTGAAGGAGGATAGGATCTCTGTCTTGCTTTTATTTTACCTTCACCACCAATGGTGACTCTGCCCCATTTTTGATAATGACACCACCCCCGTCAGAATCTTCAATCTGCAGCCCAAACGGGCTAGTCTGTGCACTTCTTTAGACAATTCTTTCTTTTCATCCTCAATGTGAGCATTGCTCTCCATGGTCAACCTGCTAAGAGCATCAACAACTACATTAGCTTTACCTTGGTGATAGAGGATGCTCATGTCATAGTCTTTCGACAGCTTCAACCACCTATTTCGCCTCAAATTCAGCTCCTTCTGGCTGAATACATACTTCAAGCTCTTGTGGTCTGTAAATATATCTACATGCCCACCATAAAGATAGTGTCTCCAGATTTTTAGAGCAAACACTACAACAGCAAGATCAAGATCATGAGTTGGGTAGTTCTTCTCACGAGTCTTAAGTTGTCTGGAGGCATATGTTATCACCTTGCATCTATGCATCAGTACGCATCCCAACCCAACTCTAGAAGCATCGCAATCTACCACAAAGTCATCAGCTCCTTTGGGTAGGGATAAGACCGGGGCTGTGGTCAGTCTGGTTTTCAACTCTTGGAAACTCTTCTCACAAGCTGCTGACCATTCGAACTTAACCTTCTTCTGAGTGAGCTTAGTCAAGGGAGCTGAGATAGAAGAAAACCCCTCTATGAACCGTCTATAGTAACCTGCCAAGCCCAAGAAACTCCTTATCTCTATTGGAGTTATGGGCCTTGGCCAATTCTTTACTGCCTCAATCTTTTGGAAATCAACTTGAATACCTTCACCAGACACAATATGCCCCAAAAACGCCATAGATGCTAACCAAAACCACATTTTGGAAAATTTGGCATATAGTTGCTAATCTTTAACGGTCTGAAGGATAATCCTAAGTTGGTCAACATGTTCCTCCTTGTTACGGGAGTAGATCAAAATGTCACCTATGAACACAGTGACGAACATATCTAGGTACGGCCTCAACACCCTATTCATAAGATCCATGAAAGTTGCTGGTGCATTTTTCAGTCCAAATGACATGACCAAAACTCATAATGACCATAGCGGGTTCTGAAAGCTGTCTTAGGAATGTCTCTTTCTCTAACGTTAAGTTGATGGTACCCATATCCGTGGTCTATCTTAGAGAAACAAGTAGCACCCTGGAGTTGGTCAAATTGGTCATCAATCCTGGGAAGAGGATACTTGTTCCTTTATGGTGACCTTATTCAATTGACGGTAATCTATGCACATTTGAAGAGACCATCCTTTTTGCGCACAAAGAGAACTGGTCCCCAAGGTGAGATGCTCGGTCTAATGAAACCCTTATCTAGGAGATCTTTCAGTTGCAATTTAAACTCTTTTAGCTCCGAAGGATCCATACGGTAGGAGGAATAGATATGGGCTGAGTATTTGGGAAGGTATTTATCCTAAGGTCTATCTCCCTATCAAGAGAGACTCTGGGAAGATCTTCAGGAAAAAAAACTTCTGGGAACTCATTCACAACTAGGATAGGCTGGAGAGATGGTGCCTCGGCACTAGAATCCTAGACTCTGACTAGGTGGTATATGCACCCTTTGGAAATTAACTTTCTGACTTTGAGATATGAGACAAACTGACCCTTAGGAAAAACTGAGCTACCCCTCCACTTTAAGACTGGTTCGTTAGGAAACTGAAATTTGACCACCCTAGTTTTGCAATCTATAAAGGCATAACCAGCATGAAGTCAGTCTATGCCTAGGATGATATCAAAATCTACCATGTCTAACTTAACCAAATCAACTACGATATTACTATGATAAACTGAGACTGGGCAGCCCTCTAAATTCTTTGGGCTAGGATAGACACTCCACTAGGAGTAGAAACACTGAAAGGCTCATGAAGACATTCTGGACCGGCCCCAAACTTCATAGCTACATATGGATTCACAAATGACAATATAGCATCTGGGTCTAACAATGCATAGACATCATAAGTAAAGGCTTTGAGCATACCGGTAACCATATCAGGTGAGTTCTCCTACTCATGTCTGGTGGCCATGGTATATAAGTGGTTTGTGCCCCTGCCCGCTCCTGATGTAGCACCTCTGTGAACTGGCTTACCTTGTGGTGCTGAAGAAACTGACTAAGACCTGTTATCTCTCGTGTTCCGCCTCCTCATAGGACAATCCTTCAAGAGGTGCCCCATCTGACCACATTTGAAACAACCATTCGTGCACATAAGGAACTCTCCTGGGTGAGACTTGCTACATTTTCCACAAACGGGGAATGAGTCGATCTTTGAGCTATGCTACCCTGTGACTGACTACCCGGATAACTACGGTTCTGTGATTCCTGGTCATTCCTAACCCTCGGTGTAGGTGCACTAGCAGATGAAAGTGCTTACTCGACTATCTTAGGTTGAAAGGATGAGTAATTTCTACTTCCATCCCCCCTCTTACCTTGATGTCTTGGCCCTCTTGCTCCTGAACTCTTCCCTATCTTGCATTTTCTCCCCCTCTACTTGCTGCACATAAGTCATCAAGTGAGCTATGTCCATATTCCCAATCAGCATAGCATTCCTGCTCTCTCTCTTAGTCATCCGAGAGAGTCCTGACACGAATAGGTCCATCTTAGTACGCATGTCTGCCACCATAGTTAGAGCATATCAGGACAGTTGAGTAAACTTGAGGCTGTACTCCCGCACACTCATATTCTCTTGCTTTAGATTTAGAAATTCCCTCACCTTTGCCTGCCTCAACTCTCTAGGAAAGTATTATCCTAGAAAGGCCACCTCCAACACTGCCCAACTCAAAGCTGGTGCCCCTTCTGCCCTGCCTCTTCTCCACTGATCAAACCCGAGTTTAGCTACTCCTTTGAGCTGGTAGGCAGCCAACTCAACCCACTCAGCATCACATGTGTGCATGACCTGAAACATTTTCTAGAGCTCCTCAATAAAGTTCTCAAGATCCTCCTTCACATTAGACATTGTGAATTCAGGTGGGTTCATTCGCAGAAACTCACGAACCCTGGCGGTATCCGATCCATCATTTCTGCCATTTCCCTGGCAACCTCCCTGTGTAGTGACCGCCTATGCCAAAGTCTGAATGGGCTGGAGGAGCTCAGCTTAGGAGATGTCCGCTTGTTGTGGAAGCTCGACAGGCACAGCTGGACCTTTAGGTCCCTCAGGAATTGGGACAGGATAGTTTGCATTTCGTCTAGCTGGGTGCCCTTTGCCCCTTGATGGTCCGTCAGCTCTACGTGGAGGTATGATCTTAAAAACAAGGCGTGAATGCATAAGTTAGAAGAGACTTAACAGAGGTAAACTTTGAAGCGTGGGAGGAAATAGCAGTTGATAGTAACACTTCCTATGTCCTGTAGCCTCCCTTTTATAGATGTCGCACTCTTCACACCCATGATACGGACACTACTAGACACGGTTCCATAGACTTCCCAGGAATCTTGAACTTTGTGCTCTGATACCAAGTTTGTCACGCTCCGACTTCACACCCTAGGAGTGGCCGGTACCCAAAACCATTTCTGGTCCCAAGCGGACCACTTGGCCTGGCTACTCTACTCAGCAAAAGACTTAAATAATAATGGAAAGGCTTCAAATATAGTTAGCTAAAAGTACCAAACTATCTAAATAACTGGAATAAAGAATGTCTCGCAACAACTGAAATAAAAGCAAACTGAAATACTTGACACATAGTCTATGGAAAGCCCCAAAATAGCCACAACTGAATAAAATACCGAAAGGGAAAATATAGATAAACTTCAAAAACCCTGACTGAGAAGTGGCCTCATCGATAGCTGGAATGGGTGTTTGGTCCTCAATGAAGCGGCTGTTGAGGGACTTTATCCCATGCGTCTAGATCATAAAATGATAAAGGTCCTAAGGACGTCAACACGTGGAATGTACAGTATGTAAAATGCCCAAAATGGAAACTCAGGGTAAGGCAATATTTCCAAAGTAAGTAAATCATATCTCAAAATAAAATAGCATAAGCAATAAATATCATGTGTGCTGAAAATAACATGCTAAAAATCTATATTTAAACTTAACTTGCTTTAACTTGGGGAGTTTCTCTAACCGATAACCACCATTATGAGCTTCGTGGTGATACAGTGTCTTCTTCACGCTGCTAGAGCCGTCCCATACTTTGACGGGGTAAGGAATGAAAACTAGTAGAGTGGATCCATCCCAAAACTGGATCGTCTTAGTGGCAAGTGATTAGTTGTACCTTGGTACAATCCTTTCCTATGTTGGCTATGTAGTTTATGAGTTCAAGTTATTAGTATCACTCTCACTCATATCGGCGCTCAATACTACTCCTAAAATAGCTTTTATAATGCTCATAAGTTAAAGAATAAGTGTTCACAGGATATCTCTTTAATCTTTTTGGACTTAGCCCAACTTAGCTTTTCTTAAACTTGTATCAACTTGATTCTTTCTTTGACAAAACCAAAAAATAGTATTCTTACAAGCATCTCAACCTATAATTGGGTAACTCAGCTATAATGCAAGCATAGGGTCTTAAAATACTTCTTAGGCTTAATTTAAAGTTTAAACTTCATAACTTTCCATGAAATACATAAAGATTTCTCATAATTTCAGCCATAGCTATAAGTCTTTATCTCAATATCTTAAATCAATATTAAAGTCAACAAGAATCATGATACTTATCGAGTAAATATGCAAAAACAGTACTTTAATGAGCTTTGCTAGTAATGAACGAAGCTTTCTTCTCAACTTGTAATTGGAAATCTTGAATGGCAACTAGTTATTTAAGTTTCAAAATAAGTAGTAGAACAACTTTTGGAGAGCCTTACATACCTAAGGAATTAGTTCTTGGAAGGATTGAAGAGAATTCTTGAAAATCCTAGCTTACTTTCTTGATTCTATGTTCTGAGTTTCTTGGAAGATTTTTGAATATACGGGTGTGAATTAGTACGTTCTAGGAATTTATTTGGGTAAAAACCAACTTGTATACTTGTCCTTGGGACTTAAAATTGGTTGGAAAAAAACCAAAGTGCCCTTCACAACTTAAAAGAAAAAGTTCTCCCACTTCATGCACATGTCCGCGTCGTGCCAGGAGAGCGGACATGTGCTTTTTCGTAAAATTCGAGATTTCAAATTCCCGTCGAAAAATGAAAAAAAAAACTTAAGTGTGGGTTCGCGTCCCAGGCGCGTCGCGCCATGAGCGTGCACCCTCACTATCCTGAAATTAATTAGCGAAAATTACTTTCCGACCAGGTCTCGAATTTGCAAATGGAGCATGGAAAGACGCGTTACGCACATGACTTCTTTCTAGGGATATTTTGGTAATTTCACCGGGCGTCACATCGCTCCCCCTACTTCTAATTTTATTTTTAAAAAAACCACACTCTTATGCCATTTGGAAAGACACACAGAGAGATTAGGTAATTGCAACAGCACAAGCGAATCCTCCATTTTAAACCAACAATCAGAATCATGCATTATATTCACACAATTTAGAGTTAACAGACATAGAACACCTTAGACTTTATAGAAAACACAAACAATTCATTGAGACAAAACGTGAAACACATTAATTGACTGACTTCTCTCTCAGAGGCGATTGGCATAATACATAAAATGCATATAAGTACGCTCTTGAACTTCTATATAATTGAACAAGTAGACACGCATGTCCTACGTGTCGTACTACCAATTTGCGGTCCTACATGTTCACATCATAGTGCATTTGTTATGGAAATTAAAATTTGAGTAGGGGTAGAAAAATTAAGTCCAACCTATTGAAGTTTGGACGGGTAAATTATCCCACCCAATTATTAGCTCAACCCATTTAAAATTGAGTTGATATGCACCCCAAATTGATTTGAGAGAGATCTTGTTAAAATATTTTCAAAACAATATTTTTTAATTTGATATGTTTTATATATTCATAATAAAGAAAAATATAAGTTAAATTAAGTACTAGCATATTGAAAAAGAATAAATAAAATAAGCAAAACTTAGTAAAAATTAGATCGGATTGGTCTTGACCCACTCTATAATCTGTTACTCAACCCATTTTGACCCAAGCAAATTTGGGTTGGATTGGGTGTTGACCCGTTGTCTTGATCCATTATAACTCACTCAAATTTGACCCAACCGGCCTAATTGTCACCCCTATTTTTGAGAAAATGATTTTCTTAATGAATTGTTTTTCTTTTGTTACCCCAAATTATTATAAGGGGGCATTTGGTAAGATGGATTAGGGGATATAGTCCATGAATTAGTTAGTAGTACTAATTATTACCATGTTTGATAGAAATTTTGGACCATGTATAACTAATTCACATTGTATTAGTTAATACCACATACATGGTATTAGCTAATACCTCTCGTTTGGTGCTATTAGCTAATACCTTGGATTAATACCATGGGATTAAATACACAAAGACATAAATATCCCTCAAATTCTTTTACATTTTTTTTAATTTCTTGATTTTATATTTTATATTTATAATTTTACACTAGTAAATTTATCTAAATAAATTAGCTTATAAATTTTATTTATTTGCGGATTCATATTTTCATAATATAAAAATAAATAAATTTACCATGTCAAATTTTTAAATTTATTTATTTGTAGTTTCATATTAACATAATACACAATAAAAATTTTGACATGCCAATTTGCTTTATAACTAATTTTAGTTGAGTGATTTTATTGATACAATATAAAATCTAATGATGTTAGATATATTCTCAAAGGTGAGTGACCTCGTAAAATATAAACATTATATTAAAATTACAACTTTCAAATTTTAGTGTATAAATATACATTGTCTGCTTTTACAATTGTTTACCATCTTTTCTATTTTAATAATAGATTGTCTATTTTTATTAAATTAAATATTGAGATGAATTTATTAAGATTACAATTATTTATTCTCAGATAATTCAAGTGAGAAAATAACAAACATAATGCAAAATTCTTATTTTCCTAAATAGTTAGAAGTCACAAAAAAACAAATCTACTTTGATCTAATTACATGAAATAGAAATCTCATAATTGTTCAAGGGCATAATTAGAAAGAATCTTTTTATAGAATTTTAAACCAAGTACAAAATTAAAGGGAAAATAATAAACCAAACATGGGATAAAAAATAACCTCAACATTACTAATCCCTGGTATAATGACCTGGCCCAACACTGTGAAGTATTGTCCACTCTTGGGCCTAGCCCATCACGGATTTGTCCCTTTGGGCTCACCTCAAAAGGCACCTCACAGTATATAGACTAGTACATTACTTTATATACCCATCATCGCTCCTGTGTTTTGCCGATGTGGGACATCTCTTCTCAAGATAGGTTATTACATACACCCCCTCTATGGACTCAGAGTCCTCGCTGAGGTTTGGCCCATCGCATGGGATTTACCTAGACTCAGCACTGAGGTTTGCCCCGCCTCACTAGGATTTTCCTAAACCCTGTTGAACTCAAGCCCCACATCGACAAGGCTGACACAAGAGTGGCTCTGATACTAAGTTTGTCACGCCCCGGGAGGATACCCCAGACATAACTAGCACACAGAGATTATTGCTAGTCCCCAAGCGAACCACCTGGTCTCATCACATTCATTTATACATTCTACTAATCAGTAGAAGACATAAGGAAGTAAATGGGCACATTCCAAAAAATGTCAAAGTAATATTATAAATGGAAAGACTAGTAGAAAGAAAGTAGCTCAAGAAGTCTTAACATAAATATCAACTCTAGTTTATGAAGCCTCTATCACTATCAAGTGGTACTAATGACAGACCCATGGCTACCTTAATCAAAATAAAGCTTATAAGTGTCTAACTCTAAGGTATGATAAAATAAATATAATGAATCATCAAAAGTAAGGGAAGCTCACCAATCAACTGAATGTCTCAAATCCTCAACAGTGCGCCTGTTGACGATCTCCAAATCTTGTATCTACATCATGAAATGATGTAATCCCAGAGGGGGACGCCAGTACGTGGAATATACTAGTATGTAAAATAGCTAAATGAAACCAAAATAGGTAGAATAATATAGAAACAACAATCAACATCAAGGATAGTAAAAATCATCATGTCAAATGTCTATAGTAAAAATCATCATGTCAAATGTTTATCTAAAGAAAGAATAAAGAGTATACAAGTGACCCATCAAGCAATAAACTCATTAATAGAATCAGATTCATCTCAGAAGGACTCATCTCATCTTGACTCAGATTACTCAGTTTGGGAACTTTCTGGGAGTTTTTTTTCTCCAACAACAATCACTTATGAGCCAGTGACTGTACAACAATCATGCTGATGTTGCCACAACCGTTCTATACTTTCTAGGTAGGGAATGAATCGAATCCACTAGGGACCACCAACAAATCAAACTAGTCCTTTATTGTTTCAAGGACTCTATCAAGAGAGGACCTCAACATAATGTGTTATGGAGGTCCTAATCCTCACTTACACTTGGATAAGTAGTTTGATGAGTGTGAGTTAGACTAACTCTTACTCTTTCGGTGCTCGATACTTCACCCATGGCTCAATGCTCATAAAACAGTCCATCCAATCAAACCAATCAAACTGTCTCAATCAATTCATCTCAAATCAGCCTCGTAGAGGCTCTCATCTTTCAACCAATCTCATGGAGACTCTATCATCTCATCAATCAATAGCTCAAGATTTTGAACAATTATTAAGGAACAATCGAATAGACAAATCAGTAGAGTTCATTTATAGAGACTCAAGGAGTTATCAAGTTCTATCAACTCATCATCATTCTCACATCACAATTACAATCACAATTAACATTCTTAATCAAGGATCTACACTCAATCTCTATCTTCTTTTATGCATGCTTTCAAAAGTTAACATATAGGATCTATACAATATCTTGTAAAAAATTTCAATTCAAGAAAAAAAAGTTTATGATGATCATCAAATATATGAAAATACATGTAATAGATACAATTTTCAAGAAAATAATCAAGAAAGTATTTCAAGAAACATATATGGGGACTCATGGACTCTCAACTCATCTATGACCATCTATGGGGCACATGGGAGAACAATCTTATGCTTTCATTTAGCCTTACATACCTGGAACGAAGGTAGATGATCAATTTTCCATGAATTTGTCTTGAAATCTTCAATTCCACATTCTTCTCTCTTCTCTTTTAGCCTAGGTCTTTTTCGGAGACTTAGAATAGGTTATATACCCTTTTTATGCTTGCAACAACCCATTTTGGTCATATATTAAGTCTAGAAGGGGTTTGGAAAGGTCTAGGATACCCCTCATGAAATTTGAAAAAAGTTAGTTTTCGAGAAGCGGATTCGCGACGTGAACCACGTATTTTTTGGTATTTTTTCGTTGAAAATTCTCCAAAATCTCGTAGAAAATGTTTGGAATAAAAACTAAATGTTTATACACGGTGGGTCCACATCGTGGACCTATCGCGCACCCTCACTAGTTCACATTTTATTACGAAAAATTATTTTTCGACCCAGTGGCTCTAAAATCAGATCGAGGCCATTTTCGCACTCAATTTCTCATGCTGATTGCATATTGAATTTGCAAACAGAGCATGTAAAGATGCTTTATGTGCACATCTCCATTCTAGGGATGTCCCACATCAGTAAAACACAAGAGAAATGTTGGGTATATAAAGTAATGGGCTGGTCTATATACTGTGAGGCATCTTTTGTGGTGAGCCCAAAGGGACAAATCCGTGATGGACTAGGCCCAAGAGTGGAGAATACTTCACAGTGTTGGGCCAGATCATTACAAATAGTATCAGAGCACAAGTTCAAG
The DNA here is from genome assembly GCA_026153255.1 of Solanum medicagineum. Taxonomy (NCBI): domain Eukaryota; kingdom Viridiplantae; phylum Streptophyta; class Magnoliopsida; order Solanales; family Solanaceae; genus Solanum; species Solanum medicagineum. The sequence continues at coordinate 20,188 of JAPFFP010069144.1, forward strand.
AGTCCTAGGGAGTCTATGAAGCCGTGTCTAGTTAGTCTTGTTTATGTGTGTGTTATCGAACACACTTCATAAACAGGAGGCTATAGGACATTAGGATTTGTCTCACTTCTTTCTTATTCCAAATTCATTGATAGAGTTAAATTCTAGGAAAGCTATCTTCTAATTCGTGCGCTGCTCTAAACCTTTTTACTATGTCTCATTTACGAGGTAACACAGACAGTAATGTTGAAACTCTTATAGATGGGATTCTCTGCGGTAAAGTCATCAGAATGATAGAGAGACTGCTCCAGGCTTGAGTGAAGCCGACTAGTGTGCTATGTTGATTGACTAGAAAGAGTGCACTATTACTCATATGAATCATGCATTTGAGTTAGCTCTAGTGGTACCCAAACCCTTTTTCTTCAAAACTTGCTCCCGATGTTACCCATGAGAGAGAAACTTAGTCTCCAAAGATATTAATGTATTACCTAAGAGTAATATATGAGGTCTTATACCACCCTGAGTAGAGATGTCATTCCAGAGCTAGAATGATGAGAATAGAAAGAAAAGGACGAGATAGTGAGAGTCTAGTTGATTAGGGCTTGTAATTAGAGATATATACCTATTAGGTAAGTAATGAGATGACTAGTCGATTATCATAAGTTTGATGAAAACGTGATGAGTACCCTATGATTGTTATGATGAGGTATAGAGAGAGTGTGTGTGCATGTGTATGTCTGGGTGTGATAGAGCATGCTCAAACTAGAAGGAAGTTTATGATGCTGTGTTGTAGTATTCATACTGTTGAGGGTGAAACATAGATGTTGAATAGGGTGAAACAGAGCACCTTTGAAGTGATAGATCAAAACTAGGCTTATGATTTCAACGTGAGAGTATCGTGAGATTTGTACAGTGATGAACATAGCTAGATAATGAGGTGAGGTATAATAGATCGGTAAATGGTACCTGAGTTGTAAAGAGAGGATGTGGATCAAGTATTTGCTATGAAACTTTAGTAGGTCTATATTCCTAAATTGTTACCTAGTAGTTATAGGTTGGTATAATACGAGGGAAATGTGTGATGCAGATGGTAGTAATAATCCCTAAGCTTGGAATTTTGGGGAGTGTTGTGAAGAGAGCGATAGCATGATGATAATGATATCCTTAGTTGGAGATTTTCTCTAAGATGCTTGCCATAGTATATGTTCGAGAAGAAGATGTTGACTTGTGAGGAACTGATGTTATGGGCAGGGTACAAGAGACCCTTATGTAAGATGAGCGAGATGAGAATAGCTCAATAGATAAGAAGAGACTTGAGATGTGTACCCATGATTGTGTAAAGATATATGAAGCCATGACTGCTATATGAATCTAGATAATACATTTGAGTTGTCAATGTAGTGTAGGCTAATGTAAGCATTCCTTGTCATCCCAAGCAACTAAGTTGATTAGGGTGTATGATTGATGATGATGAGTTTTTCCATTATAGTCTAAGTTTTATGCAAATGAGTTTATAAAAGCACAGAAGTTGAGCATTAGCAGGAAAAAGAAGAGGTTAGATTGTAAGAGGTGTGGGAAGTGGTTATGTGTGCCAATAAGGGTAGCAAGTATAGAGAGAGATTTCCATAGAGGCAAGAGGAAGCTAAGAGTGGTATCTTTGAAAAGAGTCTTAGTGGCTAAGTTATTTATGTGATTATAGTCTGATAGAAGAGTTTAAGACACTTATTCTTATGAATAATATTTCTTCGATCATATGGAGGTATATTCTTACAGCCTAGCAGAGAGAATTGTTTCCCAAATTTAGAGTGAGGACCTAGAGAGCTAAGGGGGAGATGACGAAGTGGTAAACCAGAGTAGATCTTGAGTCTTTTATAATGATGGTCTGATCGAGATGAGATATCAACTCTTTTCCATCTCATACGATCTTTACCCTTCAGTGAAGGTGATACTCTATTCCTTTCTTGTGAATGATTGTCGATCCTTTAGCCTAGTCCCATGCGTATCATGTTGATTCCCGTTCATGTAGAGTTTTTAGGATGAGAAGTGATGAATTCATTCATTAATCTTGATCTTACCCCAGGAATCCAAAGTTTTCAGTCCTATGCTGAAGGAGATATGACTTGAGTTTTATATTATGTATAGTTCTGTAAACTCAGAATAAGTCTTGATAGACAAGAGAGATTGTAATCTATGAATGTTCTCAGATAAGATTTGTCGATTGAATCGTGCTAATGATCTTTCGTTCCAAGCTTTTTGAGTAATCCATCTTTCTAGTCTTGATAGAAGTATTGATGATAGTAGGTGAGCTATGGATGATGGGAGAGAATCCTGAATTGTGATAATGGAGTTGAATCCCTATCTTTGAGTGATGTTCCTTTTGAGCCTCTGCATACTTGAGTATGCAAGTCCTTGATAGTATTTGTTCCTAATAATGGTGTTGGAGATAAAGTTTAAACTCTAGATGTTGTGTTCAAGGTTTATCCTTGAGAATATGTATTCGAGTGTCTAATTATTTGAGTTCTTGATGTATTCGTGCTTATTTTGCATAGAGAGGTAGTAGTTTGAGGTTTCGCCAAAGGGGAAGATGATGAGCTCCTCCAAGTCCAAATAGTGATTTTGAGGGTAAATGAGGAGGAGTGAGTGTATCCTTATTATGATATTGGTGTTAAACCTGTGTCATGTAGAGATACAAATAGGAAGGAGGAGGGAGATAAAACCTTACGATGAGTAGTAGATAGGCAAGAGTATGTTGGTGTGACTCTGAGTGAGAACTTATTGAATGGTGGAGGTAGAAGTGCTAAGTTGGCTTGACAATTCTAAGGTATAGTTGAAGTGGTTAGAATGATAGGCTTGAATTCATGGTTGTTATTATGAGAGTATCGATAATAGACTAGTGATGACTTCATAACAAGGGCTCGAGGAAGAGTAGTGAAGTATTAAAGAGGACTAGTGATCTTTTAATGGAAGACCCTGTGAATGTTTAGAGCTGAGTATTGAGGATTAGCTTTGTAGGAATATGATCATCTTGTGAATAACACCTTGAGGCTTAGAAGACTTGAATGGAAGGGGAGGAGGAGGATAGATGGAAATTTGAATAAGAGTTATAAGCTTAAGTTGAGGGAGTAGAGTGCGATGAAAGGGAGTACAATTGAGATAAGGTGCTAAGCTAGAGAGTTGTACATAGGGTCATATGTATCGATGGTCCCATTCTCCATTAGAGTTGATGGCTTCCTTCCTGAGTTCGAAATGTTGATTGTCAAGGTGTTCAAATGATTCGAATTGACTAAGTTGCGACGTTCCATTCATGCTTGATGGTCGACATAGGTAATCAAGCAGCAATCGAGAGCCAACGGTCTGACTCCACCTAGTGGAGAAAATTGGCAAATACAACCAACTATCATTAAGAATTTCATCTTTGGACCAAAACCAAGCAAGAGGTGGAATACCACAAAGAAAAAGTGTACCTGAAAATGTCTTAAAGATTATCTCTACTCTTAATTGGAATCGATTTGTCTATTCTAAGTAACTTGTGACTGTCTAGATTGGTCGATTGAGTATTGAAAGGAGTCTTGAGTGTTATTCGTGCCTGACAATAAGAATGTTGAATGCACCCTTAACTAAATTGATTGTCTTTTCTTGAGCGGGTTGTCTATTCTTGAGTCTAAATAGGGATTGTTGATAGTGATGAGGAGTCGAAAGTTTGATTGACTGATGGGAGTGTCAAGATGAATTCTGAGTCTATTTATGCCTTGATATCCGCCTTTACTCATCATTTGAGGACGAATGATCCCAAGGGGGAGGTAATGTAACACCCAGTAAAATTACCAAAATACCCTTAGAACATAGACGTGCGTGTAACGCATCTTCCCATGCTCCATTTGCAAATCCGAGATTGGATATGCAATCAGAGTGAGAAATTAAGCGGGGAAGTGGACTCGACCCAATTTTAGAGCCATCGGGTCAAAAATAATTTTTCGTAATAAAATACGAAGTAGTGAGGGTGCGTGATAGGTCCGCGATACGGACCCATCACGGACCAACACTTAGTTTTTGTTCCAAATATTTTCTACGGAATTTTGGAGAATTTTTAATGAAAAATACCGAAAAAATATGCGATCCGCTTCGCAGACCCTACGTCCCAAAAACATACTTTTTTCAAATTTCATGAGAGGCATCCTAGACCTTTCCAAACCCCTCCTAGACTTAATATATAACAAAAATAGGTCGTTTCAACCGTAAAAATGGTATATAACCCATTATAAGTCTCTGAAAAAGACATAGGGATAAAAGAGAAGAGAGAAGAGCGAGCAATTGAAGATTTCAAGATGGATTCTTGCCAAATTGATCATCTACCTTCGTTCCAGGTATGTAAGACTAAACGAAAGCATGAGATTGTTCTTCCATGTGCCCCTGTCACGACCCAAAAATTTGGCGTGATGGCACTCGCTCAATCCTACCAGAGCAAGTCAACATTAACTTAAAAGATATCAAATATAATATGCGGAAGCTCTAAAATAATATTTAAACTGAAAATTTTCATAACTTAAATCCCACCCAAGAACAGGTTGTCACGTGTACAAGCCACTAGAAATACAGAAACAAATAAAT
>JAPFFP010069164.1:0-24759 GCA_026153255.1 Solanum medicagineum
TTGGGAACAATGCACATCTTTTTTGACGGGGTGTGGGTAGTTATGGGCCTCAGTGAAGTTTGAGTAGCTTATGGTCCATAACTATCCCAATTTTTGATACCGAGGTTTTCTTGCATGTATTCTTTTTCCCTTTGGATATTTAATTTCTATTGAACCAGCACATTCAGGATGTTTATATAGTATTTGTAGCATATATTACTAACACTTATGGCATATAACATGTTTTTTTGTGTTTTCTTTTGAAAAATGGTACCCACCAAAAAAATTTTGATTAGTTAGATACCATGCATGTTTAGGTGTTGAAAATATCTGTTTAGATAAATAAGTACAAATTAATATAGAAAGCATGATCTGTGAGTCTTTTGTTGATAAGGTATGCAATGCCATAAAAGTGTGAGGTTATTTTGCTAGATTCATGTATTTTATGCTAATTCGAAACTTGCCCTGTTACTCTAAGTTAGGTTGTAGATTGAATGGATTAGGAAAGGAACTTAGGTCTTTGTTCTTAAATAATCTACTTTTGCCTAAAAATAACCAACTAAATGATGATATATCCCTTTTTCCAAATATTTGGCCTTACATGTACCAATTCTTTCTGAACACCTAATTAACCTAGCCTTATGTAGTGAAAAATCCTGAAATTGGCCCTGGAATTTCCTTGAGCATTGTGAACTTTGACTGAGGCAAAAAGCTTAGTTAAGGGTGGATACTAAAAGTGGCCCTAGTTCAGAGGATAGACATTATGCACTTTAACACATGCTAAAAGCCTAAGTTAAGGGTGGCTCGTGTAAGGTTAAAAGCACAAAAATAAGGGGGTGAGTTAGGAATGAGAAGAAAAAGAAGAAAAATCATGTGCTAGGTGCAAGAAAAATAAAATATGCCTTTGATTGAGCTAAACAGCAAAATAAAGTGTGAAAACAAGGCATAAAGCTGAAAGATGAGAAGAAAACACCCAGAAAAGCTTGAATAAGGAAAAAAGGGAGGATAAGGTGAAAATGACAGAGTTGGTAGGGAAAAAGTGTAGAAAAATGCAATTTCAAGGAGGGACCTTTATTCACTATTTTCCTAAAATATCATACTAAAGCCCCCTAAGCCTACATTACAAGCCTAGAAAGTCCTAAAGTGATCCTAGTCCAATCAATTGAAGGTCTGAGTCATGAGTATAGGGGCAAGCCTATGATATTACTCATTATGCATGAATATCTTTTGTGAGAGTGGGTGTCTTTGCACAGTCCCAAGGTTAAACATGAAATCATCATTGAGTGTCAAATATCGGACTTCTTTTTGTGAGGGCACTTGTATTCCATTGTATGCATTTGACTTGTTTAGTGATTGTGGACTATTGATAGCCTCTTGCTTGTCATAGTTGTGTTGTTACTTGCACCAGTTTGCATTGGTTTCCTAAATATCCATGTGTTCCTATTTTGCAAAGCTGATATAGGTATCTAAGTTTGAATTGTATGTGCTATATGCCATTAAGTTGAGGTCAGGTGTTACTATATTATCAATATAGATTGAGTCGTCGCTTCAGGACAATCAATAATTTTAAGTTGAGGGTGTTGATGTGCTATCAAAATATAACACTTTTGATGCTTAATACTTAGAATTTTTTGTGTTTGCAATGCGATATTTGTCAGTTCTATGTGTTTTTATGTTTAGATTTGCAGGTTTATAGGTTGGTTATGATTTGGGGAAAAATTGCAAAAGTTGCTAGTTTTTGATGATTTACGAGACCCTCTACGGACCGTAGAGCATTATATGAGTCATAGAGGAGATCTCCTGAAAAATTGTAGTGAGAGATGATTTCTGAAGATCAGCTCAACGAGGTATGCATATGAGTCGTAGAGCACTCTACGAGTAGTATATTTAGATTTCGTGAAGATTTCCAGTGAGGGGCAATTTGATGAACTTGAAGCCTACAAGCATGTAATACGAGTCATAGATTAGTTCAGTAGTCTTGGAGTGGTGTCGTAGAATAGAAGTTCAAAATCCCAATAGTTGATTATGAGACCCCGACTATGAGCCGTAAATCACACTATGAGTCATAGAGAGCCTTCGTGTAGTTTGTCGACCACTGTTTCTAATTTATTAAGGACTTAATTGTAATTACTATATATAGTACATTTAGGTTATTTTCAGGGAGGGGGGAGGGGATGTTATTATTCAGAGTTTTTAGGGTTTGTACTTGGAGAACTAAAACTTGAGAGAGAAAAATTGCGAGAAACACTTGTGATTAAATTTGATCTTCAATTGTGATTCTCATCAATCTTGGATTTGCTAGACTCAATTCAATTGTATTGATGTTTTATTATGTTTTCTCAATTCATAATTTCTTCTTCTACACATAGCATGACTAGCTAAATCCATAACTAGGGTTGTAGGAACCATAAAGAACTAACAAAGTAATCCTGGATAATTTACAATTCTTGGATTGGGTATATGCATGTATTAATAAATAATTCTCTTCATTTTGCATGTCTTCTAGTGGTGGCCAATATTAGAACTCGCCTAGTGTTATTGACTAGACCGAGGTAGTAGTGAATGGGAAAAGAGATTGATTAATCAGATTTGATTGATGTCTTCTCATCTAATCAACCGAAATGGGCCAAGGAGAGGTTGTACTGAGACTTATAGGTAATGGTTAGTATTGCGGATTATAGAGATGGGCCAAGTCACATAGTGAAATTTGCCTGTCACCTTTGACCAAAGGGCTTGGTGAACTTAAATTACCGTCCTGCAAGCTATACACTAGACAAGATTTGGGTTATCCAGTGATACTAAGTTGGGGAATCTTGGGGAATACAATACCCCAGTTGCTTTCTTTTACTGATTGTCTCTCATGATAGTTAGTTTAGTTTAATTTCTTATTGAATGTTGCAAACCCATCTCCCCCTTCGGGGAATTGATTTGGTTAACTACTTAGATTGCGTATTGGTCAATTTGTCTTGATTCTACGTATTCTCTATGGGTTCGACCCTAACCTTTGTTAGGTTTCATATCTTGACAACAACTGCTTTATCCTAGAAAAAGGAGGTGTAACTTGGGCGACATCAAAATCATGTATACGTATATGTACTCTTGTGGGATGATGATTTAGCATCGATGGATTGGTGTTGTTAGGGCTATCCCCAAGGGCCCTCTCTCATTCCTTGAAGTAGGTGCCAACCATAGGCATATGTTTGTGAGAATCCTATTTGAAGAGGTAGTGCCTATAGGAAAGGTAAATTCTCTGAAATGAGGGTGTCCGTAAGAAGAAGAATGATATGAGAATCCTATCAGAAATGGGGTGCTCCGTGAGGAAGGTGGGTTCTCCAAAATGGGGGTGCTCGTAAGGTGAAGTATGGTTTACCTTTGGCAAGTAGACCACCTTTTTACTAATGTGGGGACTACATCGGTATTGGAAGTAATAGCTGCTTGGTCTTACATATGTCAGTAGAGGTCACATCCATACTTTATATGAGCATCATTGCATTTCATGCATTAGGAATATCATGACATATTGTTATACTACTTTTCTTTAGATATATGCTTCTTTTTATGTTATGTGTCCTTGTCATCTAACACTAAATATAGGTTTTGGTAAGTCATTTACATTACACATCGCATACTTAGTGCATTTAAACGTACTAACGCATACTTTTGCCTACATGATGGACTACCTTAATCCATCGTACGATGGTTACCTTGGATCTTGATATTTACTTGTTGTGATGAGTCCTATCTTCCCACCCATTCTATCTCATGACTAGAGGCATTTTTGGAACACTTGTAAACTCTTTTACGTTTATATGCTAAGTGTTGTATTTAGAGATAATGTTTATGATATGGCTATTTATGGAATATCATTAAGTGGACTGGCTATAAGTATGATGATGTGATTATATATTATGATGAGAAAGATCCTAATTCCCCAATTTCCCCCATAGAGTGAGTCATGCTTACCCACCCCTTATTATTTATGTGCTATGTGTTATGCGAATCCATGTTACTCCCTCTCCTCGATAGCATGCCCAAAGTGTAAGTCCTATTTTCCAATCCCTTAGAACCATGTATTTACCATTCGTTTACGCATCTGAACCAATGATGTAAACATGGATATTTTGAGGCTTTTTTTGGGGACTCTTGGGTTCTCATTTGCCATGTCACTCGTCGTGACAAGCTTGGTATCAAAGCACAAGGTTTGTAAATGATCCTCAGAATCCAACATGTCGGATCAAATAGAGTCCTATTCATGGGTTTAAAGTGCGCCATGCCTATGAGTGGGAGTCTATGATGCATTTTAGGAATTGTCTCACTTCTTCATGTCTTATGTCGTGCTTCGGATCATATACTATGGATTCCTTATCCTGAAGATATCCTTTCCACATTACAGATGATGCCTCCACAAAGAGCTCCCCTATCAAGATCGGCCTCTGCTTGTGAGGACCAAGTTCCCCAAGGGCGTATGGAAGGGCCTATCTCTAATGGTGAATTCCATACAACCTTTTCTATGCTTGCACAAGTGGTAACTTTTAAAACTAGGTAGGCTAATCTTTCTCAGGATTCTACTCCAGCCTCTAGGGTGAGATATTCACCCAGATGAACACTCCGGAGTTCTATAGGTCAGAGGCCCACGAGGATGCTAAAGAGTTCATTGATAAGCTCACTAAGATGGTGAATGTTTTGGGAGTCACTTCTGAGGAGAGTGCTGAGTCGGCTGCATATAGTTGAAAGATATGGCTTAAGTGTGGTACACTCAATTGTTGATGGAGAATGTTTGTGGTAATGTTGTTAATTGGGAAGAGTTCAAGTTTACATTTCTGGATCGTTTCTTCCCCCTTAAACTTAGGGAAGCCAAGATAACTATGTTTATCAACCTCAAACAGGGTGGTATAAGTGTGAGGGAATATGTCCTCAAGTTCACTGAGCTCTCCAAGTATGCTCCTATGCTTGTGGCTGACCCCCTTGCAAGAATGCACAAGTTCATTTCTGGCATCTTTGATTTGGTTATGAAAGAATGACGTACAACTATGCTTATTTGAGACATGGACATCTCCAGGCTCATGACATATGCTGAACTGATTAAGGGGAAAAGCTCAAGGAGAAGAGGGAGCATAATTTTAAGAGGGCCCATTATGATGGTGGGTTCTCTAACTCCAAGGGTGGTGGTTATCGTCACTTCCAACTGGGCTAAGGTTATAATGCTTGGGTTACTAATGCTAGGGTGCTTTCCCCTAAGGCATAGGTTGTAGGTTGGCCAATGCCTCCCTATGTGCTACTTGAGGGAAGAATCACTTAGGTAATTGTTGGAAGAATTTGGGTGCATGCTTTAGGTGTGGTGATAAGAACCTCAAGATTTTAATTGTCCTAAGGTCTCTCAAAGGGGTCAATGTCAAGTAGCTTAAGGTGCCCAAGGCTAAGAAAGAGCTCCACAAGGTGATGCCCCAAGAAACAACAGGTTATATGCTCTTCATGCTCGTCAGGAAGTAGAGGAGACTCCGAGTGTTGTGACTGGTATGCTAAAATTCTTTGAGTTTAATAATTATATGTTGCTTGATCCGAGTGCTAATTTATATTTTATGACTCCTCTATTGGCTGTTAAGTTTTGTTTGAGCCCTAAAATTTTAAGGGAGCCCTTTTCGATTTATACTCCCGTTGGTGAATCCGCTGTTGCTCATAGAGTTTGTTAGCGTTGTCATGTTTCTATTTTGCATAAGGTATTCCCGTGTAATCTTGTGGAACTTTAGATGTTTGTTTTTGATGTAATTCTCGAGATAGACTGGTTGCATACTTCATATACCTCCATAGATTGTGGAACCCAGAAAGTCAAGTTCCAATTTCTGGATAAGCCTGTTCTTGAATCGAAAGGTAGTGACTCCGCTATTAAAGGTCAGTTTATTTACCTTAAGGCTCGAAAGATGATCTTGAAGTGGCGTATCTATCATATTGTGAGGGTCAAAGATATGGAATCCGAGTCACCTACTCTTGAATCAGTCTCGGGGGTGAAGGAGTTTCCTGATGTGTTTCTCGAAGACTTGCACAAAATTCCTCAAGAAAGGGAAGTATACTTTTTCATAGATCTTATTACTGGATACACAACCTATGTCTATTACTTCTTATCGTATGACACCTCTAAGTTGAATGGTTTGTTACAGAAGGGATTTATTAGGCCAAGTATATCACAATGGGGTGGTCTGGTATTATTCATAACGAAGAAATATGGGCCTTTTCGGGTGTGCATTAATTATTGACAATTAAATAAGGTAAACATCAAGAATAAGCATTCATTGCCCAAGATTGATGACTTATTTGATCAATTTCAAGGGGCTACCTATTTCTCAAAGATTGACCTCCATTTGATTATCATAAATTGAATGTTAGAGAGTGTGACATTCCCAAGATGGCTTTTCAAACTAGGTATGGGCATTTTAAATTTGTGGTGATGTCGTTTGGATTGACTAATGCTCCAGCTGTGTTTTTGGATCTTATTAGGTGTTGAAACCTTTTCTAGATAGTTTTGTGGTTGACTTCATCGATGATATCCTTATTTATTCCCAAAGTAAGCGGAAGCATATGGATCATTTGAGGTTGGTTCTTCAGACTTTGAAGGAGAAGAAATTGTATGCTATGTTTAGCAAATATTAATTTTTGTCGGGTGAGGAAGCTTTTCTTGGTCATTTGGTGTCCAATGATGGTATTAAGGTCGACCGAGGCCATGAAGAATTGGCCTAGACCATTGAATCCTCCAGATATCTGAAGCTTTCTTCAGTTGGCTAGTAATTATAGAAGGTTTGTTGAAGGGTTGTGATCTATTACATCTCCATTTACCAAGTTGACTCAAAAGAAGACCAAGTTTTTATGGTCGGATGAATGTGAAAAGAAATTTCAAACTTTGAAGGATCGTCTTACATCGGCTCCTGTTTTAACTCTACCGGATGGCTTAGATGGGTTTGTGGTGTATTGCAGTGCTTCTCGAATTGGGTATCACCCACATTTTCGCAACATAGAGACATGGAACATCGAATAAACCAAATTCATTTCACTAGGCAACTTCAATTCATAAGCTACCTTACTAAACCTCATCAAGACCTCATAAGGACCAACATATCTTGGACTCAACTTCCCCTTCTTACCAAAATAGACCACATCTTTCATTGGAGAAACCTTTAAATAAACCCAATCACCCACTTTAATTTTAAGGTCTCTTCTTCTCACATCGGCATAGCAATTTTGACGACTTTGGGTTGTCTTCAATCTCTCCCTAATCATGCTAACCTTCTCAAGAGCCTCCATAACCAAATTTGGTCCCAATAAATCTACGTCTCAAACCTCAAGCCAACCAACTTGTGATCTTCAATATCTCCCAGAAAGAGCCTCAAAAGGTGTCATACGATGCTAGAGTGATAGCTATTGTTGTAGGCAAGCTCAATTAAAGGAAGATGGTCATCCCAACTAATCCTTAACTCCAATACATATTCCCTAAGCATATCTTTAAGGGTTTGAATGGTTATATTGGCTTGACCATCCGTTTGAGGTTGAAAGGCTGTACTAAGGTGAACTTTTGTACCAAGAACCTTTTGAAAAGGCCTCCAAAAGTGTGAAGTGAATTATGAAGCACGATATAATATGATGGACAAAGGAACCCCATGCAACCTCACTAACTCATAGATGTAAAACCTTGCATACTCTTCAGCCCCATATATGGTCTTAACCGGTAGAAAGTAAGTTGATTTCGTCATCCTATCAACCACAACCATATAGAATCATTACCTTTTCTAGTCTTGGGCAACCCAACCAAAAAATCCATATTAATCACCTCTCACTTACAAGTGGGAATCTCTATGTCTTGGGTTAGGCCACCCGGCCTTTGATGTTCGGCTTTGACATGTTGACAACTATGGCAACTGGAAACGAATTTAACAATTTCCCTCTTCATGACTCCCCACCAATACACATCTCTCAAATCTCTATACATTTTGGTTGAACCGGGGTGAATAGAATAAGAAAAATTATGGGCCTCATAAAGGATTTTCTCCCTCAAACCATCAACACAAGGCACACACAACCCACTTTGGTACCTAAGGGCACCATATCCCTCTTGGGAGAAAACTGCTACTTTGCCCTCTTTCACCAAGGCCTTCAGTTCAATCAAGAAGGAGTCAAGATATTGTTTTGCTACTACCTCAGCAACCAAAGAAGACTTAGACCCATCAACAACCACTATACAATCATCACCAATCTCTTCCAACCTAACCCCCAATCTAGCCAATTGATGCACCTCCCTAGCCATCTCCTTATCACCACCATCAACATGGGCTAGGCTACCCACAGACACCCTACTTAAAGCATCCGCCACCACATTTGCCTTACCCAGATGATAGTCACACTCATGTCATAGTCTTTGAGAAGTTCTAACTATCTCCTTTGCCTCAAGTTGAGATCTTTTTGAGTGAAGACATATTGGAGGCTCTTATGATCGGTGAACACATCAACATGCACTCTATACAAGCAGTGACGCCAAAACTTTAATGCAAACACAAAAACGGCTAACTCTAAATCATGGGTAGGGTAGTTCGTCTCATGTACCTTTAGTTGTCTATAAGCATAGGCTATGACCTTACAATTTTGCATCAACACACACCCCAAACCAACTCAGGAAGCATCACAATACACACAAATCTCTCAAGCCCATTCGGTAGTGACAATATAGGAGCGAACACAAGTTTGTCTTTCAACTTTTGGAAGCTCCTCTCACATTCATAGGTCCACACAAAACTAACCTTCTTTTGAGTCAATTTTGTCATAGGGGATGTAATGGAGGAGAACCCATTCACGAACCTTCTGTAGTAACCCGTAAGGCCCAAGAGAACCCTAATATCCGACGAGGTCAATGGTCTAGGCCAATTTCTAATCACATCGATTCACTTAGGATCCACTTTTATACCATCCTCCCGACACCACATGACCCAAGAATGCTACCTCTTTCAACCAAAATTCACACTTGTCATATTTAGAATACAATTTATCCTCCCTCAATCATTGCAACAGTACTCTCAAATGACCTTTATGCTCCTCCCTACTATGTGAATAGATCAAAATATCATCAATGCAGACCACAATAAAGGAATCAAGGTAGAGTTTGAAGACACTATTCATCAAATCCATGAAGATGGCCGGTGCATTGGTCAACCCAAATGACATCACAACAAACTCATAATGCCCATATCTAGTCTGGAAAGCCTTCTTGGGAATGTCTCCCTCACCCTCACTTGATGGTACCCGGACCGAAGATCAGTCTTAGAGAAAAAGCTAGCCCCTTGCAATTGGTCAAATAAGTCATCATTTGTTGGAAGAGGATATCTATTCTTTATAGTGACCCTATTGAGTTGCCGGTAGTCAATACACATTCTAAGTGACACATCCGTCTTCTTTACAAACAACACAGATGCACCCCAAGGTGACTGACTAGGTCTAATAAATCACTTCTCTAACAAATCTTTCGATTGCTCTTTTAACTCCTTCAACTCCACCGGGGCCATACGGTAAGGGGGAATGGATATAGTTTGAGTATCCAGAAGGAGTTCTATGCCAAAATCTATCTCCCTTTCAGGAGGGACACCGAGAAGGTCATTTCAGAAGACATCAAGAAACTCATTTACAATCGTAATCGATTCAATGGAAGGGACTTTGGACTCCACATCTTTAACCCTCACAGGATGGTAAAGAAACCCCTTAGAGATCAACTTATGGGCCTTCATGCATGAAATAAATCTACCCTTGACCACCACATCTTGACTTTCCCACTCAAGAACAGGTTCATTAGGGAGTCGGATTCTAACTCTACAGGTCCTAACACCAATGGAGACACAACATGAATGCAGTTATTCCATTCCATGTACTACATCAAAATCAACCACATCAAATCCAACAAGCCACAAGGCATGACCTAATGCAATATGAACATGGAAAAATACGTATGGACTTTCTAGCAACAATATACCCAACCAAGAGATAAACACCAAAGGTTTACATCACAACTCGGGACACATAAGAAGCCCACTAGCAACCAAAAGAAATAATGACAGAAATAGTGAAACTCGAATCCATCAACATCAAAACCTTCAACTTGCCTTCCTTTGCCTTCCTTTTCGAAGCGGAATGATCAACTAGAAGAGCAAAGAATATTTTTTAGAGGGTAAAGCCCTATCTCATTTCTAAAGCATGATATAGACCATTAAGAAGGGAAACATTTCCTAAAATGTCTCATAGCCTCCTACTCATAGTTGTGGTGCACAACACAAACATGAATATGACTTTAATTGACGTGGTGTGTTGAACTCCGAGGATCTATCAACCTACTACTTTGATACCATCTTTGTCACACCCCACCAACACCTTGAGGCCTTGGGAAGTTATTGGCAAACTCACTATTAAAAGCACGAGAAGGCCCTTGGCCTTGATGAGATCTAACACGCTTTTGGAACTTACCCTCAAAACGGGCCCTCTTGGCCTCATGCCCCCTTCTCTTCCTCGATTTCTCTTCCTCCATTTTCTTGGTATAGGTCATCAATCGAGACAAGTCCATGTCACTAATTAGCATAGTAGACCGGCATTCTTCACATACCAAGTCGGAGACCCCATCACAAACTTGTTATCCTAGATCTAGGATCGGCCACCCAATGAGGAGCATACTTTGAAAGTTGATTAAACTTGAGGTCATACTCCCTCACACTCATAGCACCTTATTTCAAGTTGTTGTATGTTTGAATATACTAAGTATGTAGGATGCAATGCAACAATGGGCAATAGACATCATATAATAACATGGCATGTATGATCAATGCTCAAGTAAAACATGCTTAAATAACTCATGCTCATATAGGATATCATATGTGTAGAATAGACCAAGCTAGATTTCCAAGGTACAACCCCTTGGTAGGTTAGTGATGATGCTGTCCCATCACTTAGGTGGTGAAGTACTAACCCTTCCCTTGGTTGGTGATAATGTCGCCCCATCACCTAGGTGGGGAAGTACCAACCCTTCTCTCAGTTGATAAGTACAAACCCCCATCTCAGTTTTTTGGGTTCTTAGACCCCTCAGATTTGGCATGGCCTAATACAACACTTTATATAGATTATATTATATACATAAGCTCATTTCATCATCATATAGTCAATAGTATCATATCTCATGTATTGGACTTTCCACTCCTCAAGAAACCACATCCGAACATTTTATGAAACACTTAGAGGGTGTGTAATGCTAGTATAAAATCATGAAATATAAAGATGATATCATGCAAGAAAATCAATTGTAAAAATATCAATCAATACTTTACAATACCCTCAAGCAATATACATCAAAATCGCTCCTTAAATCTTACAATAGATCCAAGATTTATACCTCAAAACACAGAAAAAAAGTCACAACTTACATAGCTTTAACATAATGTGTAGTGAATTTCATAATAAGCAAGACCCATTTGTAAATCAATTTCAAATAATGCACTTTGAGTAAAAGGATGCTTGGGTATCATGGGCGAAAGGAACCCATGAAAGAAACCCATATACCTTAGCTTAAAGATGAGCTTGGTGAAGATTGGAGATAGACATTTGATGCTTGAAGAAGAACCTTGAAGGAAAACCATAGCTTAGTATGAGGGATTGGGACTTGAATTTGGGGGTGAAAATATGGTTAAGTGTTTGAGTGAGTATTGGGAAATGTTTTGGGTAATAAAAAGGGTGAAATTTGGCTAAGTATAAGTACAACACATTTGGGAACACTTAGGCCCAGGACTCAGAAGTCTTGGACCGAACTAAAAAAAATAGTTCCCAAAATAAGCAGAGGTGTGTCACGGAAGTGACACAAAAACCTCACTAGAAATTGCATCATCGAATTTTTGAATTTTGATACAGTTACTCTGAAATCGGTGTTAGACCCTCATATCCCTAATTTTGACCCCCTGAACAAGAATATAAAGTTGGATTTTTTAAATAACAAATAGATTTTGAGATATATGGAATTTAAAATTTTGGGCATTTCCGAGGCAGGTTTTTGGGCACTTTTTTTTGGGTCGTTTCAGTTAGCAAGTTACGCAAGTTATTATTTTTTTGAAGAACCTTTTACTACCAGCATTGTTCATGCATGTAATATTTCTAATATACTATCTCTTGCTATGATTATGCATTTCGATTATATTGTGTATCTCTTGTTGCATTGCATCCCACATACTTAGTACATTCCAACGTACTAATGCATACTCTATACCTACATGATATCACCATGTAGGAACCATAGCCCCACTTGAGCATCCTTCTCCACGTTGCTAGTACGACTTCGTGCAAGCTTGTTGCTGAGTCCTCCATTCCGATGACGCTACTTATGATCTCTTGCTATGTATTAAGACTTCTACTCTTTTTACTTATGTATTGACTAGGAGGGTGAGCCCGGTTGCTTTGTCTTTTCCTCCACTCTTATCTTTATGTAGTGGAGGTGTTGTTGAAAATGATATGTATCTAACTGTGAGCCTTGACTCTATTGACTCTTCGTTGTTTATCATATGGAAGTTTCCTTAGTCCCTTTATCTTTGGTTCTAATGTTTAATGATATTTTTTGGCTTCCCAAGGATATATAATGATATGCTATGAGGCTTGTTTGGGATTCCTTTGGGTTCCCTATTCGCCGTTCAGGTCTAGGCCCTAGGCTTGGGTCATGACATACCCAAAGGCAATTTGACTCCATTTGGGCAATCGTTGACCAGATGACTAATTCAGCTCATTTCCAACTAGTCAAGAATAACTTTAGTGTCGATGGTTATGCCAGGTTATACATCTATGAATTGGCGAGCTTGCATGGTGTGCCTAGGTCTTTCATATCAATAAGTGGTACCCAATTTACTTCACACTTTTGGAGGTCATTTCAAAGAGGACATGCTACTAAGGTGAAGTTGAGCACCTCCTTTCATCCTCAAACCAATGGACAAGGTGAGTGGACCATTCAAACTTTGGAGGACATGTTGAGGACTTAGGTGTTGGAATTCAAAGGTAATTGGGATGATCAACTTCCACTCATTGAATTTTCTTGTAATAATAGCTTTCATACTAGTGTTGGTATGACACTGTTTGAAGCTTTGCATGGTAAGAGGTAAGACCTCTGGTTGGGTGGTTTGATTTGGGTGAAATGGCTTTGATTGGCCCGGATTCGGTATTGGAAGCTATGAAAAAGGTGAAGCTGATTAGAGAGAGGTTTAAGACGGCCCAAAGTTGCCAAAAGTCTTATTCAGATGTTACGAAGAGGGAACTTGAGTTTCATGTTGGTGATTGGGTGTATGTGAAAGTCTCCCCTATGAAGGGTGTAATGCATTTTGGAAAGAAGGGCAAGTTGAGTCCCCTGTAAATAGGACCTTATGAGATTGTTAGGCAAATTGAGAATGTGGCTTATAGGTTTTGATTTGGATTCAGATTTGAGTTCAATTCACTCGATTTTCCATGTGTATTTGTTGAGAAAGTTGGTTGGTAATCCTAGTACTATTGTGCCTTTGGAAGTGTTGAGGTTGAGGAGAACTTGTCTTATGAGGAAGTTCCGGTTGAAATTTTTGACAGCCAAGTGAAGCAACTTCGTAACTAGGATGTGGCTTTGGTTAAGGTACTTTGGCGATATCAACATGTGGAGAGTGCTATATGGGAGGCAGAGTACTCAAGCATAACGTATTAGGTTCTTCCTTTTCCAAGTAGTCCTAGTTCTTATATTCTTGAGTTTCATGACATAACATGGATACATGTGTACAAAAATGATTTAGATGTTTTGAATGATTTGAAAACATTTTGATATGAGTTTTAATGATTTTCTAATTTTCAAGTGATGAAATATATATTGTATCTTGTGTTTAGATGTTTCATGTTGTAAGTCAATCCTTGTTTTTACGCATTCGAGGATGAATGTTTCCAAAGGGGAGATGATGTAAGGTCCTGGACTTTGTACGACCGCAATGTGGCTTGAAAATTTGGTTTCAAAAAGTTTTGGACCACGGTGATGCTTCATGGAAGCCTTCACGGTCCATGTACTGCTATACGGACCATGTGGAGCCTCTTTGAAGTGGTCCTTGGCCTTTCTGGGGTGTGAGGGCATTACTGTGGAGTTTGGGACCAAGGCATACCACACTTGGACCCCATATGGTCCATGTGAGGCCATATGGACCATGTGGTGGACCATATAGTAGCCTTGGGCTTGAGACTCCACAGTCTTGAGCCTAAGGAAAGTCACACGGCCCCCTCTTATGGACCGTATGGTTCTTCACAATTCGTGAGGCCCTTCCATATAGGTATCGGAGTGAAAATTTTCTAAGTATTGGACCACCATATCAGAACTTCATTGTGGAGAAATTTTCTAATGAAGTGGTACGAAGGGGTACACGGACAGTGTGGCTTGTAGGGTCCATATAACCTTTCAGTATGAGTGCCTACATTGAATTTTTCTAAGTATGAGATTTCCATCTGGTACCTTTGTCAAGTGGAATTTTTCTAAGTATTGGACCACGGGCAAGTATACGACTTGTATAGCGCCTCACAGACAGTATATCCCTCCCTTAGACCTTGACTTCAATTTTTCTACTCATTTCATTAATGGCATTTTTGTAATTATGGTTTTTTCCTAAGGGTCTTTTGTGACTTTCTATGCTACCTAAAGTCTTTCAGATGACCTGTACTTTATTACTGTCATTCAAATTCTTTCCTACACTTAGAATTACATTAAACTCTCCTCATGAACTCTGTCAAAGGTTGTTGTGAAGACTAAGCTTGGAAATCAAGGGAAGACTCCTTTCTTCATCAAATTTCTTCTTAAATCTTCTTCATTAGCTAAGGTATGTGGGTTTGATTCTTGGTCCCTTTCAACAAAGAAGACCCAAACTCTTTTCACTTGATTTTCATGAAATTTATCTTACTTTAACTATGGGTTTTTTAAGATTATTGTTTGTTAAATTCAATTGATCTATGGGCTATGTTTTATTATAAATTTTAAATTGATTTAAGCCCTAATATTTTGATTTACATTATTAGTATGAATACTTGAATATGTATTGTCCCTCTAAAGCTTGGTCTAAGCATGGGTAATCAATATTATAATTTGAATATGGATTTTACTAATGGATTTACTTGAATTTCATATTGAGTGGTTGATTTAAGATTGAATCTATATTGTCTATTGCTAATCACATATCGTTCATTGCATATGCATTCATGTATATTAGATTCTATGAAAATTATGAAGTGGGTTGAGTCCTCATGTGTTTTATGAATGAATTGGTGGATTAAGCGGTTTAAGTCCTCATGTGTTTTATGAATGAATTGGTGGATTAAGCTCATTCATATGGTTATGCAGAGAATGTGATAACACAAATGTCTATGATATTGGCTCTTTGAGCATATTTGGTGTTTACACCTCATGCCATAATGTGAATGGGCTATTCCTATGAATAAGAAGTATGATATGAAATGTGATTTGCCATTTGAGCTCAAGTATGAGTTATTATGAATGATGTTTGGCTTTTAAGCCAAAGTGTGCATTGAAATGATTTGTTAAGACTTGATCTCCTTTGAAATAATGTTAACATATTTATATTCTTTTGGAATGATGATTTAGAACCGGCGGCTTGGGGGTGTTAGGTTTATTCCCAAGGGCCCTCTCTATGTCTTTGAACTATGTGCCAACCATAGGTATATGTTTATGAAAATCCTATCTAACATGGGGGTGCCCATAAGGATGGTCATTTCTCAGAAATGGGGGTGCCTATAAGGGGAAGAATGATATGATATGATCTGAAAATCCTATCCAATATGGGGTGCCTATAAGAAAGGTTGTTTCTCCGAAATAGCGGTGCCTACAAGGTGAAGTATGGTTTACCTTTTTCAAGTAGACAACCTTTTTTATCGATGTGGGGATTACATTGTGATTCCACGTAATAGCTTGCTTGGTCTTACATATGTCGGTTGAATTTGCATCCCAATATTATATGAGCATTATTGCATTTCATACATCATGAATATCATGGCATATTGTTATACTACTTTTCTTTGGATATATGCTTCTTTCTATAGTATATGCCCATGTCATCTAACACCAAATGTAGGTTTTAGTAAGCCATTTGCATTGCAAACCCACATACTTAGTACATTCAAATGTATTAAAGCATATTATTACCTACATGATTTAACCATGAAGGGACCGAGGACTACCTTCATCCACCGTACGATGATTAGCTTGGATCATGAGATTTTCTTATTGTGGCGAGTCCTATCTTCCAAGGACAAACCAGCATTCCTCTACTATCTGTGGAGCTTTTGTTTATGTTACTTACTTTGAGGGTGTGCTCGGGGTATGTCATGGGCCCCGTCCTATCATATGATTAGAAGCATTGATGGACAACTTGTAAACTCTTTTTCGTTTATATGCTAAGTGTTGTATTCAGAGATCATGTTTATGGATATGGCTATCTATGGAATATCGTTACGTGGACTAGGTATGAGTATAATGATGTGATTATATGTTATGATGTGAAAAGACCCTAAGTCCCGAATTGCCCCCATAGAGTGAGTCATGCTTACTCGCCCCTTAGTATTTATATGTTATGTGTTATGTGAATCCATATTACTCCCTCTCCCTATGGTATCCCCAAAGCATGAGTCTTATTTTCCTATCCCTTAAAACCATTTGTTTACTATTCGTTTATGCTTCCAAATCGATGATGTGAACGTTGATACTTTGAGGCTTGTTTGGGGACTCTTGGGTTTCCATTCGCCATGTCATTCGTAGATCCTAGGTCCGAGTCATGAAAACATTGTGGGCATTCTTTCGAGAATCTGCACCCACAAAATTAAATTGGTTGAGGGCTGCAAACCTAGTCTTGAGGATCAATGTTGGCTTAATCCACCCATGGAAGATGTGGTTAAGAAAGAGATAATAAAGCGATTGGATGCCGGAGTGATATACCTGACTGCGAATATCAATTAGGTAAGTCAAATCTAATGTGTGCTTAAGAAAGGATGTATTACTATGGTTCCAAACAAAAAGGGGCTGCTATTATCAACACAATCAATCACTGGATGGCGAATCTGCATGGATTACAGAAACATAAATGCTTCAATTGGAAAAGATCCACTTCACATTACCCTCTATGGACCAAATTTTGGATTTATTGGCTTGGAGGGGGTGGTATTATTTCTTTGACGGGTACTCTGGATATAATCAAATATCTATCGCCCCCGAAGATCAAGATAAAACAATCTTTACTTGCTCTTATGGTACATCCGCTTTCAACAATGCCATTTGAGTTATGTAATGCCCCAACTACATTTCAAAGGTTTATGTTGTCCATATTTGCTGACAAGGTTAAAGATTCCATGGAAGTACTTATGAACGATTTCTTAGTAGTGGGTGATACTTTTGGTCAGTGCTTAGGTCATTTGGATAAGGTGCTACAAAGGTGTGTTGAAACAAACTTGGTGCTCAGTTGGGAGAAATATCACTTCATGGTTAAAGAGGGATTGTGTTAGGCCACATAATTTTGGGGAAAGGACTACAAGTTGATCAAGATAAAGTTGAAATGTCATTGCAAAGCTTCCTCCCCAAATTTCAGTCAAGGAAGTGCGAAGTTTCTTAGGGCATCCTAGATTTTATAGATGATTTATATAAGGCTTTGTAAAAATCGCTAGCCCATGTACAAGTTGTTAGAAAAAGAATCAAAGTTTGTTTTCTACAATGCATGTTTTAAGTCATTTGAAAATCTCAAACAACAATTGATTGAAGCTCCAGTGATAATTTGTTTGAACTGGTCTAAACCATGCAAGGTGATATGTAACGCAAGTGGTGTGGCTCTTAGGGCAGTGCTAGGTCAACGAGTTGGGAGACAATTTCACCCAATTGATTATGCTAGCAAGATGTTGAATACAACCTAGAAATATTATATAGTGACAAAGAAGGAGTTGTTAGTTGTAGTGTATGCATTTGAAAACTTTTGGGCACATCTCCTAAATACAAGATTCATAGTCCACACTGATCTTGCTACACTTCACTATCTTATAGAGAAAAAGGGTACTAAACCAAGGCTTATCCGATGAGTACTACTGCTACAAGAGTTTGCTTTTGAGGTGAGAGATAGAAAGGGATGCGCGAATCAAGTGGCAGATCATCTTTCTAGACTTGAATTATGAACCTCTCAGGTTGAAGACGAGGAAATCTCAGATATATTTCCTAATGAAAAAGTTGTAGTGGCTACGCCTTGGTATGCTGATTTTGCTAACTATTTGGTCAGTGGAATCATCCCAGATTTTGCCAATCCCTTCAAGAGGAGAAAGTTTTTGTATGATGTGAAGAAATACTATTGGTATGAGACCTATCTCTTTAAAGAGTGCCCGGATAACATGATCTGAAGATATGTCCTGGAGTTGGCAATGGAGGCTATTCTGGAAGAATGTCATTCATCATCAGTAAGAGGCCATTATGGGGAAAACAGAGTGCATCTAAGTTACTGCAAAGTGGCTATTAGTGGCCGACATTGCATAAAGATGGTCATGACTTCGCCAAGGCATGCCTAAAGTCCTAATTGCAAGGAAATGCCTCAAAAAGCATGATTTCCATTAACCCCAAATCCAGAATTTAAAGTATTCGATGTGTGGTGGGTGACTTAATGGAGCCATTCACAAGCTCATTTGGTAATAAGTATATCTTGCTAGCTGTTGACTACATATCATAATGGGTTAAAGTAGTGTCCTTACAGACTAATGATGGCAAGGGAGTAGTGCAGTTCTTAAAGAGAACTATACTAACTCATTTTGGTACTCCTCAACCCACTATTATAGATGGGGGATCCCATTTTTGCAACAGAATATTTGGGTCATTGTTGAGTAAGTATGGGGTAAAGCATAGTGTAACAACCACATATCATCCACAAGCAAATGGGCAGGTGGAGTATTGAATAGAGAGATAAAAATGATTCTAGCAAATATAGTGAATGGGAGTAGGAGCGATTGGGCGGCTAACTTTTATGATGCCTTACGGGCCTACTGTACTGGTTACGAGGGTCTTATTAGAATGTCCCCTTATAAACTTGTGTTCAAAAAGGAATGCCACTTGCCTGTATAATTAAAGCGTTGAGCTTTATGGTCCCTTAAGAACTCAACATTAAATCTGACGAATCTCTAGAAGCTAGACTGGCCCAACTTCATTTGCTAGATGAGTTTAGGTTGAAAGCTTATGAAAACTCAATTCTTTATAAGGAAAAGGCTAAAAGATGCCATGATAAGAAAATTTTGGAAAGGGAGTTTGTTGAATGATCCGTTATTGCTCTACAAATCCAAAATGCATGTGTTCCCCGAGAAGTTCAGATCGAGTTGGTCAATTCCTTTTAGGGTGATGGAGGTACTTGCTAAGGGGTGGTAGAACTTTAAGACTACAAGGGTGAGAGATTCAAGATAAATGGACAGAGGCAGAAGTATTATTCCAAACCACCAGATGTCTGGGAGGTTCATGTCATGCATGTTAGTGATGCTTAGTTTTAACGGACATGGTCATGCCGTGACGTTAACTTAGGCGCTTCTTGGGAGGCAACCTAAGTGACTAGTAGAGTCACAATAATCTATGTTGATGGTTGTAGGTTTTTTGAAGATTAAATCAGAGGAAAAGGCAATGTTGAGCGACCAGTCCATAGAACGCCAACAAACACAGGCGACTTTAACTTTGATCACTTTTTAGGTTAGTTATTGACCCTAGAGTTGCTGCTGAATTCAGCGGTCTAAGGGTCCAATCGGTCTATCACCAAGCAAAAGGGGTAACATCCTATTTTCCCACCTTCTGGCTCATCATCAGGCCTCTTTGTTGTTGTAAAATTTGGCTATCTCCTAGAAAATTTGGTGCGTCACCAAATTGTAAAGGTGATATTAAACTTGACTGAACTTTGTCACCTTTTATGATTCCTAGAGTGCTACAACATTTGGCGAACTTGGTGAAAATTGGTG
Organism: Solanum medicagineum; assembly: GCA_026153255.1. Taxonomy (NCBI): domain Eukaryota; kingdom Viridiplantae; phylum Streptophyta; class Magnoliopsida; order Solanales; family Solanaceae; genus Solanum; species Solanum medicagineum. Next base: position 19,990 of record JAPFFP010069164.1, read on the forward strand.
TGTCATTAAATGAAGAAAGCGATGTTGATTTTGACCGTACTCTAAAGTCAATTTATGGGGTGAGTCACTGCAGAATTAGGCTAACACTTTGCTAAACTAGTGTTCACCAAAGATACTTAGTGATACCCAGTTATCCGCTTTTTAGTCCATGGGCTTAGCTTTAAAAGGAGGTAAGAAAGGCAGTCTCAAGTGCAAAATGGCGGATAGTGAACTACACTCTGTAAAAGTGAACAGTAACATGAAAGTCAAAGAGGCTCTACCTTCTCCTTAAAATGCTCATCAATATCTTTTGCTTTTTATCTCCCCATTTTCCCTCTTCCTAAACTCACCATCCATACACTTACACTTCCATTATAGTTATTTTTATTCTTTTCATTTTGATGGGATCGATGTGCCCAACTTCACAATCATCTTTCTCACTGCTATTGTTAACATGTGGAAAATCAGGTGCATGGCTTTATTCATATTAAACTTGGTGTTGTTGCAGAAATTGTATTGAGAGGCTTAAAGGGGAGAAATATTGTTGGTGCCGAACCTTGGTTCTTGTTTGCTGTCCTTAAGTGATTTGGTTTTTATGACTGTGATAACTGAGCTATGTTGTTCGATTTTTAACTTTACAAAATGAACGCTTTAGACTTTTTATAGTGATTCCTTATTTTGTGAAACTATAGATGAAGTATGAGCAACTCTAGTTTGGGATTGAGCAATTTAAACTTACCCTATGATGGACTGGGTGATGTCATTATTAAGGGTGAGTCATTGTTTCACCAAAATCAGACCAAGGAAACAACTTCTTGCTTGAGTGTTGCGCTGTATTGTGCAACTCATCTATGGTTTTGCGGATTTGAATTGTTTGCTGCCATTTTATGTTCGAAGTGGTCAATTTGACTACCAAATACTATTTGGTGTTACAACAACTACGCCCACACATCATCCTTGAGTTAACCAATTTGAATGATTGTTTGTACTATGTTTGGTGGTGTGATTTGGATCGCGGATATGATTAGATGCATCGTCGATTTCTGTAAAATATCACCTAATGTGACAACCCTTTTCCTTTTGCTTCCTTCTATATTTGGCAAAGGACATTCAGACTGCTTATCTTGTTTGGCAATTCACCGATTTAGATGCGTGAGCTAAATGACCTCGAATGCCCTAAGATCTTTGCTGAAGTTGTCACCTGTTATTTGTTCTCACGTTGTGGGCTTGTTTTAGTTGACAGGACAAATGCAACTGAAGTCTTCAATGATGAAGGATGTGATGCAATTTGGGAAGAAAATGGGCACCTTGTGCCCTAAAATGCTTAGGCTTTTTAGGACCCTTGAATGTAGAAAGGAAGTTTCCATCCTCAAAGGATCACCAACGAATGTAACATCCTAGGCTAACTCAAGGAAAATATCAACATTTACCTACTTATGAGGATTAATGGTAATGTTTTCAAGAACAAGCGTGAGGAAATAGAGGGTCCTTGCATAGCAGCATCTGAGAAGGCTAGACATAAGTCTTTGGCCGATTAGTTTGAGGCTAGGAAGGCAAAGAACAAAGCAAGGGGGAAAGAAACTTTTCAAGCACACAAGAAGCCACCCCTGCAGCAAACCGAGAAGATCTGAGATAATTCGACACAGTTGAGCTCTCTTCAGTCCCAACCTTAGTGCATCGCAAATTATATCAGGGGGATTCTTTAACTAACTCCTAAGATTTTGATTTTTGATTCTAATTAGCCTTCATTGAGTACAATGTTTCTTTTGTGGGGAGGGGGGGAGAGGCGTCAGTTGTTCTTAATTTGATTCCTGTTACCTATAGAGTTGGGAGTTGGTAGTTCTAATTGTTGAAGTGCAATTAATTCCCTAGTTTGGTTTGTAAATAATTTTAATATAGGGTTGCATTAGTGTAATATTTGTTTTTGCTATTTTTACTTTTCTTCTTTTTGAGTTGAATGAATGTATGATTGCAAATGATATCCTTGAATTTTGGCAAACCCCGTGAATATATGAAAAGCCATTCTAATGCTAATATCATGTCTCTAGTCCTTAACAATTCGAGCATTGATGTTCCATATCTCTGATTTGAATGGTGCCATGGACGAGGAGCATGTATTTACTCACTAATTAGTCTTTTTCTTCATAAATTAGTTCATGCATGAATTTGATGCATCAGGAGTTGACTATAAGAGAAATTGATCTTGGATATGCAATGATCGAAAATTGCAAATGTGTTGTCATTGTTTAAATATGCATCCATTTTGCCAATGTGTGATTAGAAATTTTGTTGAATTGCATGTTGTGCAATATCTAGAACTTGCCATGTTTGTTTTGAGGAGTAACTTAGTCAATTTTGGATTAGGAGAGGGCCTTAGTCCTTTATTGGTTCCATTAAGTCCACTTGACATTAATTGCATCTCTTGACAATGAAGTGAGTCTCTAGTGAAGCCCTTTGAGCCTTGATCCTTTCTTTGGTAACGATATAACATGATTCATATTTGTGAACTACAATTTTTCCTTGTTCCTTACTGATCCCTCCTTGGGTTGAATGAACTAAGTATTGGCCAAAGGCTAAGTTGGGAGTGTAAGTAGAAAGAAGGTGATGTCTTCCATGAAAGAGTTGAAAAAGGCAAAAATGAAAGAATGAAAAGTGAGGAGTCCTAGAATGAATGGAAGCAAGGAAAATGTTAAGAAAACTTTTTGAAAAAAAAGAGGGGTTGAACAAAGTTTCTTGAAAAAAAGGACCCTCCAAAATTGTGAAAAAGAGTCGAAATAGGGGACACTTAGGATGATGAATCAAAAGCTAAAGAGATATCAAAAGGAGAAGAAAGGAAGAGGACCAAAAGGACCCTTGAGCTTGAAAAGAACATATAGAGCTTAAGGAGGGATGCACCACTATTATCCATATGCTATCTACCCAACTTTAACCAAAATTACAGTCCTAACAAAGTCTGTAGGATCATATTTAGGAAGAAAGTCAAGTGAACTTTTTATTGAGAATAAGGGAAAGCCTATAGGTTGAAGCTTACATGCTATTTCTCAATTTAGAGCATGAGCATTGAAGAGATCCTTTGAAAATAATTTCATAATCTAGTGTGTTCGAGAGATTCTTTAGCGTGAGGGAAAATGGTGATGCCTTTAGGCAGTGATCAGTAGCTACATGAGCAATTGTGGGCATAACCATGTTTTGTTACTCCTTAGTCATCTCTCAAGGCTGCAAAATCATGTAAGTGTTTTGTGGAAGTTCGAGAATGGATGAAAAAGGTTGAAATGTATGTGTTTCTTCCTATGTCCCTATTTGCAAGTTCTGAAATTAGATGAATTGACATTTGATTTGCATAAGGACAAACAAAGGCTTAAGTTAGAGGTATTGGAGAGTCCATATTTCCAACTCATTTTGGGGATAGTTTGCAAAGAAACATTGTTCTTAGTGTGCTATTATTTCCAATCTCTAATGAATATGTATATCTTGTGTAAGGAAATGGGACTTAAAGTGTACAAATAGAAAATTCTTAACAAGTCTTGGAAATGGAGCAAAAGTGTCAAAAAGGAATAGAAAAATAGTATCGTCTACATATTCGGTAATCCTCCGAACACTCATAGGAACTGCCTAGAATTACAACGACCAAGGTTTATGCCTAAACCAAGGACTCGATTAGAAAAGAAGTCACAAAACATATCTATCCAACTATCGAATGACTTAAGAGACCTCCTAAATTTGTAGTACTTAAAGTCCCAAAACCCTGATAAGAAGGCGATGTGATAGGAACTGTGCAGAATCATCAAATTGTATCAGTGGAGTGAAGAAGAATCACCCGCTGTTGCAGAGGAGAAAGCCTTCTGAATATGCAAAAGAAAGCAGTCAGGTGCACATTCAGCGCATCACGAGAGTGCTCCGCTATAGTCGGCCTTAACTGTCAAATGGCAATTGGAAGCACAAACTCTCACACTCTTGCATGGTCTATTCAAACAAATTAGAAAAGACATTGCACATATAATATCACCCTTCTTAGCATTATAGGGAGAGTAGTACATAGAACATTCGTTCTTTAGAGTACAAGGGTGATAGGGTTTTCAAGTATTGGAAAAGCAAATTTTGAGTAGAATGGCCGGTGATAATAAACTATTTTATATACAATCTTGTTACCCATGAGTACAAATGCTATATTTGGTATAAAATATTTAATTTCTAGCACGGTAGCTAAAACCCCCATGTTAAGGGTATGTTATTGATGTGGGTTCTTGATTTATTTATTGGGTCTTTGATATTTTGACTTATTTGTAGTTGTTTTGAGTGAATTTATATAGATTTCTATGTTCAATCTATAATTTAAAGGTTGCAAATTGGGGTTTACTTTAGATCTCTAATTGTTGCTTTAGCCAGGATGATTAGAGTGTGTAAGAAATGTAACGGCGGGAAACCTTTTGGGGTTTTAATTGAAGTCCACAACCATGGATTCAATGGCTAAGGTCATACGGGTTTTGCTAAGACTTCTTAGGCCAAGCGTGTCCTTGGTAGTCCGCGTATGATATTGTAGTTGAATCATATGGAACACTCGTGTGTCATAGCTTAACATGGATTACAAGAAACCTAGCCTATTCACTCATTATCAACTCATTTAGACAAATATTTAGACCCAGGAAGTAGATTGGTTCCCATATTTGCATATCCCAACATCTTTTCCATAAGAAAGAGTTAGGATGGCCGAAGCAGAAATCATTCAAGAAACCACAGTTGAGAATAGAGCTAAATTGCATAGTGTCAATGCTAAATATATCCGATTCATGA